>CM054058.1:45387677-45643328 GCA_028641055.1 Alopecurus myosuroides
AAAGAGCCTGAGTTTGCCCATCATGGCCCATCATTCTCCGGTGCAAGTTGTCATTGTTTTTATCCTCGTCACGGTAAATCATGTTGAAGTCTCCAGACAACATCTAGGATCCCTATCGAGTGGGCCCGTTACATCTAGGAAATGCAACTCCACATGTATGTTAGTCCCCCAGAACTATCTCCGGCATCCAAAACCTGGGGATTCATGCTACAATTTTTGCTAAAGCCCCCTTCCACCTCTATCCTTTCTCATTTGTTCAGTCCATTACATCTTACAGAACGCCCCTTACATTTCACTAATTTTCACATTTCATTTCTGTTTTCGTCCCACGTCTCACAAAACTAATATTGGAAGATTCCTAGGAAATAATTTCTAAAGATTTGATACGAGTTTAACTGGGTGAATTTTTTCTGAAGATTGGGAGGAGATTAATTCAATAAAATATTTTGTGAAGATTTGTGGGAGATTAATTTAACGAATTTTTTCCGAAGAATATTTTTTTGCAAAGTTTAAGCTTTTATCTTCCAAAATTTCCTTACTATTTTTATCATACTGGTTTCTGCGAATGCCTGCTTCCGGCTTTCGAGTTGTCCGGCAATGATGGGTCTTAGTTTTTGGCATTGGGCAATCCTTAAAGCCGGAATCGTGAGCCATTTCTTAGGGCCCGTAATGCTTAATCGACAATCCAACATATTTTTGCAATCAGACAAAGCTCTTAAAGCCGAAGAATAAAACTTAAGCATTGAGCCGTTTAGACAAAAGAAATATCAGATTCATAATCACGCATGCAGGCAAAATTCGTGTTAACATTAATATGTATATGAAAAATTGGGATTATTGGAAAATAAAGAGGATTGAGGTTCATGCACAAACATCAAGTTGGTGAAAAAATCCATCTATTTTTATTTCATGATCACAAATGGTATTTACAAGAGGATTTTGACTAAGAATAAAAGCGACGTAACTGCTGGATGCTCCAGGGTCTTTTCGTCTCTCCTAATTCGTCATCCAGATGTATTTTCCTTTTGCGGACTTTTTCTGTATCTCAGATATCTATAAGGTAATACGATCCATTCTTCATAGCCTTACCAATGACAAATGGTTCTTCCTAAATAGGGGCTAACTTGTGCTTCTTTTGTTGTACCAATCTTAGTACTAAATCTCTTTCCCGGAAGGCTCGTGATTTTGCCTTGCGGCTGTGGTATCTTTGCAGGTTTTGCTGGTAAACGACGGATTTTTGTAGCACATTTTCTCTACTTCCTTCAAATCAACTATCACGGCGATTCCGAACAGAGATTACAAATACCTAGGGCAGATTAGGTGTATCACTCGAATCTGCCTTAGGGTTTCTCCCGTTCGGCTTTATATAGGCAGCCGGACCGGGGCATATAGGAACACAAACCGTAGATTAGCATAACCCTAACAATCTACAGTCATCCAGCCCCTCAGGGCGTAGATGGGCTTCAAGTCCGTCATTGCGGATGCAGCCTGCGCTTCGCGCCTTATGGGCCTGCCCTTCAGGTCCGGCTTCTAGATGCCGGTAGATACTCCATTCCGAATATCTCCGAGAGTCACTCTTTATCCATGTCAAGATTTAGCAATGAATTTTGTTTTTAAGATTCATTGACCGTATATGGAGGGCAGCGATGTCGAGACATCGTAGTAGTTTTCATAGACGGGGGTGCCATGAGACTACGGGTAGAGACGTGGGGAAACGGGATCGCGTTGAAGGCAAAGACACGGGATTTACCCAGGTTCGGTACGTCGTAATAATACGGCGTCCCTACTCCTGCAATCGCACTAATCAGGGCTAAAGCCTGTGTATACAATTACAATGTGAGGTTCTGTTTAGCTATTCGCTGAGGATCAACTTCCCGGCGAGTTAGCTTGTAGCTTCGACTCTAGTTATCTTATCTCCCGTCCGGCTTTATATAATAGCTAGGTTAGGGCATACAGAATAGGAAACCTAGAAGACTACGGTAACTTCTAACTTGGAAAGTAAGGAATTCGCCTTCTCCTCCATGCCAGATCACATGGGCCGTGATCCGGGTCCTTCTAGAATCCGGCTTCTGTGCGTCAGCTTACTGGGCCGCCCAATGGACCATAGCCCACTACCAGTTGGGCCACCCTAGTAATCCGGCACTATTGACTACCATCTGATATACTCCTATTCAGTATATATCCGACAGTAGCCCCCAAGAAGGATTAAAACTCTGATTCGCCGTCTTTCGCCAAGTATGTATTGTCCGAGAAATATTGGCCAGCAGTCTTGATTCTTCTTTTTTCTTCTTTTAAAAGAGATGGTAACGTAAAACTCGGAATTCCGAAAAATCCGGCTTTTCTCACACGATCCTTCGCGGAGAAGTAACCTCCTACGTCAGCGCTTTAATCCTGCTGACGTAAGGGACGTTTGGGTTCCAGGCGGGAAACCCAGAAACATATCTCTGACAGATTCTCGCGGGAAACGAGGAGATAACCATAATCACCCTGTCGATTCATTTCCCGGATTTTTCGGCGAGCGACACGCGTTGATCATCCAACGGTCAAAAGAGCCGTTAGCACGTATCGTGACGGATTTCCGACTATAAATAGCCTTCTTCTTCCTCCCGGAAAACCTTCCGCAACCACTCGAACGCCATTACAACGCCCAAGCTTCCAGCAGAGAGAGAAAGCACCGAACGCACACTGCGCCCAAAACCTCACCGGAGGCGAGCCAGAGCCGCCACCCAAATGGCATCTCCGCCGTCTTCGCCCGCCCGCAACGTCTCGCAGGACATCGAAGACATCATCAATACGATGGACCCTCAGTTGGATTCCCCAACGCACGCCGGCGACGAGCCGGTGAAGACTACGGGCACCGCGGCGGACGAGGGAAACGCTTCCGCCGCCGCAGATCTTGCGGATTCGAGCTCCGCGCTTACCCCGCCGTTCGCTCCCGAGACGGCGGAGGAGAAGATAACGCTCGTTGGCGACGAGCTCGCGGCCGCGGAGGCTGCCGCGTCCGCCGCCGCCGGAGCTGATGAAGAGCTGGAGACTGCCGGCAACTGGGTTGCCTGCAGCATTCCCCCGTCCCTCCTTCCAAACATGGAAAAGGAGGGGCTAGTGCTGAAAGTGAAGTGGCGGCCCAAAAGGATCTGGAAGCCAGCAATCTGGCCCTTGGAATTGCTCATTCGAAGGCTTCCAAACAGGCGGAGAAGGATAAGTCCACTATCCATGACTTGGAAAATGCCTTAAACCTTCGCCTGGAGGAAGGCTCCAAAATCGACAAGATCATCGGTAAGTTTTACTTTATTTACCATTTTTCAATGTCTTGTTTTCATTCTCTGCTTTTTCACTTAACCTTTTTGGTTATTTTGTCTGAAAAAAACAGGAGGTAACCCAGATCTCACTCGGATTGACAGAGTCCGAGCCTTTGGGAAGACGTGGACTACGATCAGAGCTGCTGGCATGCAGCTGGTCAACAAGTTCCTTCCCCCAAGGACTGGGGAGTTCTCGGAAGTTTAGAAACTTCCGGGTGCCATCTTGGAGGTGGCGGAGTCCAGGGAGTCCATCCTACGCTCCGCTGCATGGGGTGGTGCACGCATGGCACTTGGCCTTATGCGTATGCACTACCCTGGTGCAAAGTCTTGGCGCGTGGCGTCCGGTATCCCTCAAGGATACACGGAAACCCAACGATCCACCATCTTTGATGAGATCAAAGGCCACGCCACCAAGATCGCCTCTATGGTGAACATCTCCATCACCTATCCAGAAGAGGAGATCCCCGAAGCCCCCGAGAATGACAACAGCGAAGAAGACTCGGATGCTTGAAGGGCTGTCTTTAACCTGGATAATGAAAGTAGACAATAGGATCATTACTGCACTTTTACAATGTAATTTATATTGTAATGCTTCTATTCCTTTTGTATAAACAAGAACTCCGCCTTTTGCAGTTTTAATTATAAAATTCTTTGCAAGGTTTCCGGGTTTTAATATTCCTTTGTCTTCTAAGTTCTCTGGTTTATGTGTTTTAACTGTCCTTAGTGTTTGAAATGGCTCGATAGTATTATGAATCATCATGCCGAGTAACTGGGTATAACCAATCAGTTTAAACTCGGAAACATGGATCATACTAAAGGCATTTTTACTAACTAGCTCCAGTGACCCAATACGTAAACAATCAGATAATACTTAGAGAAAAGTAAGGAATTTTTTGAAACTTGGGCACGCAGGCACAATCCGAGTTTCCTTTAGCCGTTAGCAGGCTGAAAATCATTCAGTTTTTAAACACCGAGCACGCAGGCACAATTCGGGTTAACATTGAGTATTTTGTAAGATCATTGGGAAATAGATAAGGTGGAATCATGCTTTGTACTATAATAAACTTGTAAAAACTTGGATACAATAATTCCGACAACTTTATTTCATGATCTCAAAGATGTTTATATAGAAATTGAACTAAGTATAGAAGGGACGTAACTGCTGGATGCTCCAAGGCCTCTTTGTCTCTCCTAGTTCATCATCTATCTTTCTCTTTCTTTTGCGATTCGGCTTCTCGGGATCGTCTTCCGTGTCCCGAATATCTACAAGATAAGATGACCCGTTTTTCATAGCTTTGCTAATTACAAATGGTCCTTCCCATACTGGGGCCAATTTGTGCTTTCTTTGCTGCAACAATCTCAGCACTAAGTCACCTTCTTTAAAAGAACGATGCTTGATTTTCCGACTATGGTAACGTCGTAAACCTTGCTGGTAAATGGCGGATCTTTGAAGCACAACCTCTCGTTCCTCTTCTAAGAGATCGACGGCGTCCTGTCGTGCTTCTTCGGCATCCGAGTCGTCGAAATCCCGCACTCTTGGGCTATCATGGATCATGTCCGTTGGAAGGATAGCTTCCGCACCATAAACTAGAAAAAACGGGGTTTGCCCAGTTGACCTGTTTGGCGTCGTTCGAATACTCCAAAGCACGGAAGGTAGCTCCTCTACCCATGCTCCAGCTGCTCTATGAAGAGGGGATTCGAGTCTTGGGCGTATTCCTTGCAGGATTGAGCTATTCATTCTTTCAACCTGTCCATTGAATTGCGGGTGTGCCACATATGCGAGATCTAAGCGAATTCCCATTTGTCGGCAATATTTTGCCAACTCTCCAATGGAGAAATTTGTCCCGTTATCGGTTATTATGCTGTGTGGAACGCCATATCTCATGACTATGTCAATGATGAAATTTCTGGCAGTTACACCGTCAAGCTTTTTGATGGGTTTAGCCTCCACCCATTTGGTATACTTATCCACAGCTACAAGTAGATGTGTAAGTCCGCCTCGCGCAGTTTTGAACGGTCCCATCATATCTAGCCCCCAGACCGCAAACGGCCATGTAATTGGGATAGTTTTGAGTGCTTGGGCCGGCATATTAGTCTGCTTGGCGTAATATTGACACCCTGCACATGTGTTGACTATGTGCTCAGCATCTGTCTTGACTGTTAGCCAGAAAAATCGGCACGGAATGCTTTTTTAACTATGCTTTTTGATTGAGCATGATGTCCGCAATCTCCGGCGTGGATTTCTTGCAGGATTTCTCGTCCTTCTTTTGGTGAAATACACCGCTGAAAAATTCCGGAAGTACTGCGTTTGTACAGGCAATTGTCAATTACCGTGTATCCTTTGCATCGACGCTGAATTTTCCTCTGCAAGACTTCGTCTGCTCCTTCCGGGTACTTCTGGTTGACTAAGAAGTTTAATTATGGAATTGTCCAGTCCGGGTTAACGAGCATAACTTCAATTGACTCGGAAGCCAGGGGGTAATCGATATTTCCACCTTTTCTGGATGGCTCGTACAAATGCTGGACGAATACACCTGGTGGTAGTATTTTTACCCTTTCTGACCCCATGCGGGCTAACGCATCCGTGTTCCAATTTTCCTCCCTTTTAACGTGGAGTACTTCGAATCCGAAAAAACAAATGGCGAACTCGTCCACCGTTCTCCGATATTCGGCCATTATAGGGCTTTTTGCGTTCCAGGTTTGGTTAAGCTGATGCTGTACCAAATCCGAGTCACCGTAGCACAGAATGCGTTTAACCCCTATTTCTTTTGCAATGTGCAAGGCATGAAGCAGAGCTTCGTATTCTGCCACGTTATTGCTGGCGTTGAAGTGTATTTGTAATACATACTCCATTGTGTCTCCTTGAGGGGATTTTAAGACTACACCAGCTCCAGCGCCCTCCTTCATCTTGGATCCGTCAAAATGCATGATCCAGTATTCTGACTCCGGCATTGGTGTTTTCTCCATTGCTTCTGTCCAGTCGGCGACAAAATCAGCCAGAACCTGGGATTTTATTGTCGTCCTTGGCTGATACTTAATGTCGAAGGCTGCTAGCTCGATACCCCATTTGGCTACTCGGCCAGTTGCTTCCGCATTGTTTATTATATCCCCTAGTGGTGCTTTACATACCACTGTTATTGAATGTCCTTGGAAGTAATGGCGTAACTTTCTAGATGCGAAAAATACGCCATATGCCAGTTTTTGGTAGTGTGGGTACCTTTGCTTGGACTCGGAGAAAACTTCACTTATGTAATATACCGGATGCTGGTCTGGTATACTTTGTTCGTCTTTCTTCCGTTCCACAACAATTACTGCACTAATAACCCTGTTTGTAGCCGTGAGGTACAATAACATAGGTTCTTCGTCTTTTGGGGATGCCAAAATCGGAGCTTTCATCAAAGTTTCCTTTAATTGGGTTAACGCTGCATCGGCCTCTTCTGTCCACTCGAATTTGTCGGATTTTTTCAGCAACTTGTAGAGTGGTAAGGCTTTATCCCCCAGCCGACTGATAAATCTGCTGACGGCAGCGGCGGAACCCGTCAATCTTTGGACATCTTTCACACACGTGGGTTTGGAGATGTTCAAGATTGCTTTGATCTTTTCCGGGTTTACTTCTATTCCTCTGTGAGAAACGATGAAACCCAGAAGTTTTCCCGAGGGAACCCCGAATACGCACTTTGATGGATTTAACTTCATCTTATAAGTGCGCAAGTTTTCGAAGCTTTCTCGCAAATCGTCAAGGAGTCTGTCTTTTTCCTTGGTTACGACAGCAATATCGTCTACGTAAACATGGACATTTTTGCCAATCTGACTATGCAAACAATGTTGCATGCAACGCTGGTAAGTTACACCTGCGTTCTTCAGGCCAAATGGCATGGTTACGTAATAGTACGTCCCGTACGGGGTTACAAAAGAAGTCTTAATTTGATCTTCCTTTTTCATGCGTATTTGGTGATACCCGGAATAAGCATCCAAAAAGCATAAAAGCTCAGAGTCTCCGGTGGCTCTATTATTTGATCGATTCGCGGTAACGCGAACCTATCTTTTGGACACATTCTAAGAGCAGTAGTGTCTTTCTTCGGTACTAATACCGGATTTGCAGACCATTCAGTGTGGATTACTTCCTGGATGAAATCTGCTGCTAAAAGCCGGATAATTTCCTTGCCAATAGCCTTCCGTCTTCTTCCGTCAAATCGACGGAGACCTGGTTTGACGGGTTTGGAGCCTGGAATTACCTTGATTTGATGCTCAGCAAGTTCCCTGGGTACGCCTGGCATGTCAGCTGGACACCAGGCGAAAATATCCCAGTTCTCACGGAGGAACTTGATGAGCTCGCCTTCCTATTTATCGGTCATCCCAGTTCCTACTACGACAAATTTTGTCGGATCTTTGGGATCTAGGATTACCTGTCTTGTGTTCTCGGATGCCTTGAAGCTATCTTCTGGCTTCCGGGTTTCTTTTCCTGCCGGCATTTCTGTCGGCGCTACCTCCTTAGCCAGCTCCTTCAGCTCTTCCTTTGTTATGATCTTCTCAGCACAAAGGGTGTTTTCTTTTTCCAGCTTGTTCGCCAGCTTGAAGTCTCCAGTTATGGTGATTACCCCTCCTTTCGGCCCTGGCATCTTCAGCTTGTTATAAATATAACAGGATCTTGCCATAAATTTGGCGAAAGCTGGACGTCCGAGAATTGCGTGATACACGCTTTCGAACGGCACCACCTCGAAGGATACTTTTTCCTGACGGAAGTGATCTTTTTCTCCGAAAGTGACATCTAGGGAAATTTCTCCTAGGGATCGTGCTTGCCTGCCGGGAACAATGCCATGGAAGCGTATGTTGCTGTAATTGAGCTGGGTCTCGGAGATTTTCAGATGTCTCAACGTATCCAGGTACATTATGTTGATGCTGGATCCTCCGTCCATCAGCACTCTTTTTAGCCTAGTGTTCTGGACAATAGGGCTTACAATAAGAGCTTGTGTGCCGGGTTCAGGGATATTTCCGGGATGATCAGACTGATCCCATGTGATTGGTGTGTTGAATACTTCAAGAATTTCGGGGTTGCCGGAACAACCGCGTTTATTTCTCGAAGCGTTCTTTTTGCCACCTTTGCTGATGGAGTTGCTAGAAAAGTTAGGGCGCATTCTCCATCAACTCTCGGAAATTTGGGTTCGCCTTTCCGCTGTTGTTCCTGGATTTTTTCGTCAGTGTCCGATTCCATGTCTTCTTTCTCAGCTTCTGGCTTTTGTTTAGAGAATTTCCTTTTGGAACTCTTCCCCTTGTTTCCGGATCCTGCACTGCCTTTCATGTGCTTATTCAGCCGGCATTGTGCGTTCGTATGGGTGGGTTTCCCAAATTGCGAATGGTGGACGCAGGGTTCCGACTTAATCTTCTCCCACTCTTCTTTAGTGTAGTTGATTGGTTCTGAACTGCGTCCTTTCCATCTGTTCCCTTTTTCACTTCCAAAGGCTATGTTAACTTCTTTGGGTTTTGTTGTTGCATCTGAAGTTCCTTTTTTCACAGGGCGAGGATTTTTCTTCGCTAGTATCAGTGTATCGATATTGCCTCCTCTTGCTCTGATGTCGTCTTCGGCTGCAGCGTGCTCATTGGCGGTTGTAAGCATAGATCCGAGATCTTTGTGCTGTTTGGAACCGACCATGAACGGTATTAGTCCGGGTTTTAGGCCGTTGACGAAAGCATGCATTGCTTGTACGTCAGTTACTCCAGAACAATTATTCTTCATTGCAGTCCATCTAGAGATGAAATCCACGTATGGTTCATCCTCGAACTGGGTGCAACGGTTCAGCTGGTTGATGCTGTTCGGGCGTTTGTAAGTTCCCCGGAAATGCTGAGTAAATACTCGAGCCATATCATCCCAGCTGTCGACAGTTCTTGATGACAATCCATTGATCCAATCTCTGGCTCCATCCAGTAACATTAGGGGAAGGAACTTTACAGCTTCCAGGTCTGTCCCATTGTTAATCTGGACGGCTGTATAGTAGTCTGAGAGCCAGGTATCCGGGTTTGTACTGCCGGTGTATTTCTGGTACGTTGGACCGACCTTGGCGAAGCCAGAATGCAGGGTTATTCTTCGGATCCTATCGGTGAAACACTTTGGTCCAAAGTATAGATCATCCTTTTCCGCCCTATCCATGTGTGCGGAATATCTGCCGGCTGAATGGACAGAAGGGGATCTACACCTTTCTTTTCCATTGTTGCGCGGACGCGCTTTTCCGGGATCGTTTCTATTTCTTTCGAGATCACGCCCTTTTGGGTGAGGCGGAGTTCTACTCCTGTGCCTTTCTTTATCCTTGGGGGGTGTCCGAGATCTCTCACGCCTGTGAGGTACATCATGTCTTCCGGCTTTTACAGCAGGGTGTCTCGGAGGTGGCATTGCTTTGCCATCATTCCGGTGTTTTTCTTCCCGATCGTGGGGTTCGCGTCCACCTTTCGGAGATGAGATCCGGTTCTAGACGCTTCATCCCTGTTGTCGGGATTTTTCTTATCTTTTCTCGGATCCGCTTTCTTATCCTTTGAATTGTCGGAATCTCCAGGTTCTTCCGGTCCAGGTGCTCCAGCGGCGCAAGTAGCTGTTTTGCATAGGGCAGAGTCGTCGTGCAACTTCCCTGATCGCTCTTGGGCCCGCTGTTGTTGTTGAAATGCTTTTCCTAGGAAAGCATACACCCCTTGGAGTTTTTCACCGTTGGAGTACATGTCATTGTTGAGGATGGCGAACGCTGCTTCCGCATTTTCTGCTGCGGTTTTGTATATTGGTTCGCCCCTGGCATCCTTGCCGTTTACTTGCTTTTGCCGAGATGGGTTGTGAAACCTTTCCTTTGGCGGCAGTACTTCCGGTATTACGATTCTGGGCAACCTTGTAGGTTTAATGCCAGATCTATTCTTTTTCTCGTACTCCTCGATTTCTTCCTTCATGAGCTTGATGTCATCCTGGGTTTTTTGGAGGTGTTCACGAGTTCTGAATAGATGTTGCTGTTGCCTTTGGAGAGCTTGTCTTCTAGCTTCTAGCACTTCAGGGGGTTCATGCAATCCCACTGGTGTTTGTAACAATTCCTGTTCTTCTTGCTCTGTCATTGGCGGAACAAGGATTTCTTTTGTTTTCTTCTCCGCAATCTTTATTCCGCTTGCATCTCCTACTTCCGGGCTTTCGTCAGCTGGATCAGCCAATTTCTTCTTCCGGAGTTTGTATTGGAGTTTTTTAGCGGCCTTGTTCTTTTTCTTGGAAGAGGGAGGTTTTTTAGCGGGTTCATCCTCTGTTAATTCCTTGACGTTGGGAAATATCGGAGAAGTTTCTCCATCTTCTCTCTCTTCCTCTGGCGGAGGGGTTTTAGGGCTTTCCCGACTGCCGGCGTCCGTGTTTTTAGCCGGTTTCGCCATTAGTACTTCATGGAATCCCTCTTGAAAAGATTTAACTTTTCTTTCGAAGGCGTCCACGTCTTCGTCTTCGGAATCAAAATCATCTGATCCGGTTTCTGACTCTTATCTCGCCTCAATGGCGGCTAGCACAGAGTCAGCTTCCGAGTTCATCGCTGGATTGGCGGATGTCGGATCTTCCACCTCTGTAGTGGGTTTGCTGTTTTCTGCCTCTTGCACGGGATTTCCGCCGTCCGCGTTTTCGGCGACTTCGGATTGCACCATACCGATAAAGTGTGTATCACTTTTATGTCGGCGATCTGAGCAAAATCCGGGATCATAGTCATCCTCGACTGGGTATAGGGCGGGTGGGATAAATTTGCTTCCACCGCAAAACCCCATGGTCTCTGCAGTTATTCCGATAAAGATATAAGCAGATCCGATCGGTAACACGCAGGCACTTACCAGATGATTTTGCGCCGGTATATAGGATCCATTGTCGAGGAAGCGTCCGACGTCATCGTCGAACTCCAGGCTTCCGACAGTTATGGAACTGCCGATTCCGCCGAGTATCCCAGATCGGAACTTAACGCCTGACGTCGTTAGCCCCACGGTGGGCGCCAACTGTCGAGACATCGTAGTAGTTTTCATAGATGTCGGATATATACCAAATAGGGGTATAGAAGATGGTAGACAAAGTGCCGGATTACCAGGGTGGCCTAAGTGGTAGTGGGCTTAGGTTCATTAGGCGGCCCAGTAATACGACGCACAGAAGCCGGATTCTAGAAGAACCCGGATCACGGCCCACGTGATCTGGCTTGGAGTAGAAGACAGATTCCTTGCTTTCCAAGTTACAAGTTGTCGTAGTCTTCTAGGTTTCCTTTTCTGTAAGCCCTAATCTGGCTATTATATAAAGCCGGACGGGAGATAGATAGAAAAAAAAGAAATAACAGAGAAGCTCTACGCCAACTGGCCGAGAAGCTCATCCTCGTCGAGTGGCTTAGATCTAAACCCTCACATTGTAACCCTGTTTACGGGCTTTAGTCCCAATTAGTGAGAAGTGCAGGAGTAGGCACGTCGTACTGTCGCGACGTACCGAACCTGGGTAAAATCCTGTGTACTGTGTTACTACGCTATCCCGTTACCCCACGTCTCTACCGTAGTCTCATGGCACCCCCGTCTATGAAAACTACTACGATGTCTCGACAGTTGGCGCCCACCGTGGGGCAGACGACGTCAGGCGTAAGATTCCGATCTGGGATACTTGGCGGAATCGGAAGATCAGTCACTGTCGGAAGCTTGGAGTTCGACAACGACGTCGGGCGCTTCCTCGACAACGGATCCTACATACCGGCGCAAAACCACCTGGTAAGTGCCTGCGTGTTACCGATAGGATCTGCTAACATCTTTATCGGGCTAACTGCAGAAGCAATGGGGTTTTGCGGTGGAAGCAAATTTATCCCACCCGCCCTATACCCAGTCGAAGATGACTATGATGCCGGATTCTGCTCAGATCGCCGACAAAAGAGTGATACACACTTTATCGGCATGGTGTAGTCCGAAATCGCCGAAAACACGGATGACGGAAATCCCGTGCAAGAGGCAGACAACAACGCACCCGTCATGGAGACAGAAGATCAAACACCCGTCACAGAGGCGGAAGATCCGACATCCGTCAACAAGACGATGAACTCGGAAGCAGAATCCGTGCTTGCCGCCATTGAGGTGAGGTTGGAGTCGGAAACCGGATCGGATAACTTCGATTCCGAAGACGAAGATGAAGACGCCTTCGTAAGAAAGGTTAAGTCCTTTCGAGAGGGATTCCATGAAGTTCTAATGGCGAAACCGGCTGATACCACGGACGCCGGCAGCCAGGAAAGCCCTAAAACCCCTCCGCCAGAGGAAGAGAGAGAAGACGGAGAAACTTCTCCGGTATTCCCAGTGTCAAGGAGATGACAGAAGATGAGCCTGTCAAAAAACCTCCCTCTTCCAAGAAAAAGCACTGTGCTGCTAAAAAAACTCCAATACAAAATCCGGAAGAAAAAATCAGCTGATCTCGCTGATGAAAACCTGGAAGTTGGAGATGTTAGCGGAACAAAGCCTGCGGAGAAGAAATCCAAAGAAATCACTGCTCCGCCAATGACGGAACAGGAAGAGCAAGAGCTATTGCAAACACCAGTGGGACCAGACGAACCCCCTGAGATGCTGGAAGCCAGGAGACAAGCTTTCCAACGGCAACAGCAACATCTACTCAGATCTCGGCAACATCTCCAACAAACCCATAATGACATCAAGGTCATGAAGGAAGAAATAGAGGAGTACGAGAGAAAGAATAGATCCGCGTTAAAACCTACTAGGTTACCCGGAATCGCAAGACCGGAAGAACTGCCGCCAAAAGAAAGGTTCCATAACCCATCTTGGCAAAAGCAGGTAAACGGCAAAGATGCCAAGGGCGAACCAATATACAAGACCGCAGCAGAAAACGCGGAAGCAGCGTTCACGATTCTTAACAACGATCTGTATTCCAACGGAGAAAAACTCCAAGGGGTGTATGCTTTCCTAGGAAAAGCATTGCAACAACAACAGCGCGCCCAAGAGCGATCAGGGAGGCTGCATGATAACTCCGCCCTATGCAAGACAGCTACTTGCGCTGCTGGAGCACCTGGACCGGAAGAACCCGGGGATTCAGACAACTCAAAAGGTAAAAAAGAGGATCCGAGAAAAGACAAGAAAAACCCCGACAACCGGGATGCAGCGTCTAGGACCGGATCCCATCTCCCGAAAGATGGACATAAACCCCATGATCGGGAAGATAAACATCGGAAAGACGGCAAAATAATGCCACCTCCAAGAAACCCAGCTGAGAAAGTTGGAAGATACGATATACCTCACAGGCGTGAGAGATCCCGGACACCGCCCAAGGACAAAGAAAGGCACAGGAGTAGAACTCCGCCTAATCCAAAAGGACGTGATCACAGAAGAGATAGAAATAATCTCGGAAAAGCGCGTTCGCGCAACAATGGAAGAGAAAGGAGCAGATCCCCTTCTGTCCATTCAGCCGGAAGATATTCTGCACACATTGACAGAGCAGAAAAGGATGATCTATACTTTGGTCCTAAGTGTTTTACCGACAGGATCGGAAGAATAACGCTGCATTCTGGCTTTGCCAAGGTCGGTCCAACATACCAGAAATACACCGGCAGCACAAACCCGGATACCTGGCTCTCGGATTACTATACAGCCGTCTAGATCAACAATGGGACAGACTTGGAAGCTGTCAAGTTTCTTCCCCTAATGCTGCTGGACGGAGCCAGAGATTGGATCAATGGATTACCATCAAGAACAGTCGACAGCTGGGATGATATGGCTAGAGTATTCACTCAGCATTTCTGGGGAACGTACAAACGCCCGAACAGCATCAACCAGCTAAACTGTTGCACGCAATTTGAGGATGAACCATACGTGGATTTCATCTCCAGATGGACAGCAATGAAGAATAGTTGCTCTGGAGTAACTGACGTACAAGCAATGCACGCTTTCGTCAATGGCCTAAAACCCGGACTCGTACCGTTCATGGTTGGTTCCAAAAAGCACAAGGATCTCGGATCTATGCTTACAACCGCCAATGAGCATGCTGCAGCCGAAGATGACATCAGAGCAAGAGGAGGCAATATTGAATCACTGATACTTGCCAAGAAAACCCCTCGTTCTGACAAAAAAGCCACTCCAGAAACAACGACGAAACCCAAAGAGGTAAACATAGCCTTTGGAGGAGAAAAGGGAAACAAGTGGAAAGGACGCAACCCAGATCCAATCAACTACACTCCAGAGGAGTGGGAAAGGATTAAGTCGGAACCTTGTGTTCACCACTCGCAATTTGGGAAACCCACCCATATAAACGCGCAATGCCGGCTGAATAAGCACATGAAAGGCAGTGCAGGAGCCGGAAGTAAGGGGAAGGGTTCCAAAAGGAAACCCGCCAAACAAAAGCCAGAAGCTGACAAAGAAGACAGTGAATCGGACACTGACGAAAAAATCCAGGAACAACAGCGTAAAGGCGAACCCAAGTTTCCGAGAGTTGATGGAGAAGCAATGCTAACTTTCTTAGCAACCCCGTCAGCAAAGGTGGCCAAAAGAACACTTCGAGAAATAAACGCGGTTGTTCCGGCAACCCCGAAATTTTTGAAGTACTCCAACACACCGATAATCTAGGATCAGTCTGATCATCCCGGAAATATCCCTGAACCCGGCACACAAGCTCTTGTTGTAAGCCCTATTGTTCAAAATATTAGGCTAAGAAGAGTGCTGATGGATGGAGGATCCAGCATTAATATAATGTACCTGGATACATTGAAGCATCTGAAGATTTCCGAGTCTCAGCTCAACTACAGCAACATACGCTTCCATGGTATTGTCCCTGGCAGGCAAGCACGATCCCTAGGAGAAATTTCCCTAGATGTCACCTTCGGAGATAAAGATCACTTCCGGCAGGAAAAAGTATCCTTCGAAGTAGTGCCGTTCGAAAGCGTGTATCACGCAATACTCGGACGTCCAGCTTTTGCCAAATTGATGGCAAGATCCTGTTATATTTATAACAAGCTGAAGATGCCAGGACCCAAGGGAGGAGTAATCACTGTAGCTGGCGATTTCAAGCTGGCAAACGAGTTGGAGAAAGAAAACGCCCTTTGCGCTCAGAGAGTCATAGCAAAGGAAGAACTGAAGGAATTAGCCAAGGAGGTATCGCCATCAGAAATGCCGGCAGGAAAAGAAACTCGGAAGCCAACAGACAGCTTCAAGGCATCCGAGAATACAAGACAGGTAATCCTAGATCCCAAAGATCCGACAAAATTTGTCGTCGTAGGGACTAGGATGACTGACAAATAGGAAGGCGAGCTCATCAAGTTCCTCCGTGAGAACTGGGATATTTTTTCCTGGTGTCCAGCTGACATGCCAGGTGTACCCAGGGAACTTGCTGAGCACCAACTTAAGGTTATTCCTGGATCAAAACCCGTCAAACAAGGTCTCCGTCGATTTGACGGAAGAAGACGGAAGGCTATTGGCAAGGAAATTATCCGGCTTTTAGCAGCGGATTTCATCAAGGAAGTAATCCATACTGACTGGTCCTCAAATCCGGTATTAGTACCGAAGAAAGACACTACTGCTCTTAGAATGTGTATAGATTACACAGGATTGAACAAATTGTGTCCGAAAGATAGGTTTGCATTACCGCAAATCGATCAAATAATAGATGCCACCGCAGGCTCTGAGCTTTTGTGCTTTTTGGATGCATACTCCGGGTACCACCAAATACGCATGAAAAAGGAAGATCAAATTAAGACTTCTTTCATAACCCCATACGGGACGTATTATTACGTAACCATGCCGTTTGGCCTGAAGAACGCAGGGGCAACCTACCAGCGTTGCATGCAACGTTGTTTGCATAGTCAGATTGGAAAAAATGTCCATGTTTATGTGGACGATATTGCTGTCGTAACCAAGGAAAAAGATACACTCCTTGAGGATTTGCGAGAAACTTTCAAAAACTTACGCACCTACAAGATGAAGTTGAATCCATCTAAGTGCGTATTCGGGGTTCCCTCAGGAAAAATTCTGGGTTTCATCGTTTCTCACAGAGGAATAGAAGTTAACCCAGAAAAGATCAAGGCAATCTTGAACATCACAAAACCTACCTGCGTCAAAGATGTCCAAAGATTGACGAGTTCCGCAGCTGCCGTTAGCAGATTTATTAGTCGGCTGGGGGATAAAGCCTTACCACTCTACAAGCTGCTGAAAAAATCCGACAAGTTCGAATGGACAGAAGAGGCCGATGCGGCGCTGACTCAGTTGAAGGAAACCTTGATGAAAGCTCCGATTTTGGCATCGCCAAAAGACGAAGAACCCATGTTATTGTACCTTACGGCTACAAATCGGGTTATTAGTGCGGTAATCGTTGTGGAACGGTTAAAGGAAGAACAAAGCATACCAGACCAACATCCGGTATATTACATAAGCGAAGTTTTTTCCGAGTCAAAACAAAGGTACCCACATTACCACAAACTGGCGTATGGTGTATTTTTCGGAGAAAACTTCACTTATGTAATATACCGGATGCTGGTCTGGTATACTTTGTTCGTCTTTCTTCCGTTCCACAACAATTACTGCACTAATAACCCTGTTTGTAGCCGTGAGGTACAATAACATAGGTTCTTCGTCTTTTGGGGATGCCAAAATCGGAGCTTTCATCAAAGTTTCCTTTAATTGGGTTAACGCTGCATCGGCCTCTTCTGTCCACTCGAATTTGTCGGATTTTTTCAGCAACTTGTAGAGTGGTAAGGCTTTATCCCCCAGCCGACTGATAAATCTGCTGACGGCAGCGGCGGAACCCGTCAATCTTTGGACATCTTTCACACACGTGGGTTTGGAGATGTTCAAGATTGCTTTGATCTTTTCCGGGTTTACTTCTATTCCTCTGTGAGAAACGATGAAACCCAGAAGTTTTCCCGAGGGAACCCCGAATACGCACTTTGATGGATTTAACTTCATCTTATAAGTGCGCAAGTTTTCGAAGCTTTCTCGCAAATCGTCAAGGAGTCTGTCTTTTTCCTTGGTTACGACAGCAATATCGTCTACGTAAACATGGACATTTTTGCCAATCTGACTATGCAAACAATGTTGCATGCAACGCTGGTAAGTTACACCTGCGTTCTTCAGGCCAAATGGCATGGTTACGTAATAGTACGTCCCGTACGGGGTTACAAAAGAAGTCTTAATTTGATCTTCCTTTTTCATGCGTATTTGGTGATACCCGGAATAAGCATCCAAAAAGCATAAAAGCTCAGAGTCTCCGGTGGCTCTATTATTTGATCGATTCGCGGTAACGCGAACCTATCTTTTGGACACATTCTAAGAGCAGTAGTGTCTTTCTTCGGTACTAATACCGGATTTGCAGACCATTCAGTGTGGATTACTTCCTGGATGAAATCTGCTGCTAAAAGCCGGATAATTTCCTTGCCAATAGCCTTCCGTCTTCTTCCGTCAAATCGACGGAGACCTGGTTTGACGGGTTTGGAGCCTGGAATTACCTTGATTTGATGCTCAGCAAGTTCCCTGGGTACGCCTGGCATGTCAGCTGGACACCAGGCGAAAATATCCCAGTTCTCACGGAGGAACTTGATGAGCTCGCCTTCCTATTTATCGGTCATCCCAGTTCCTACTACGACAAATTTTGTCGGATCTTTGGGATCTAGGATTACCTGTCTTGTGTTCTCGGATGCCTTGAAGCTATCTTCTGGCTTCCGGGTTTCTTTTCCTGCCGGCATTTCTGTCGGCGCTACCTCCTTAGCCAGCTCCTTCAGCTCTTCCTTTGTTATGATCTTCTCAGCACAAAGGGTGTTTTCTTTTTCCAGCTTGTTCGCCAGCTTGAAGTCTCCAGTTATGGTGATTACCCCTCCTTTCGGCCCTGGCATCTTCAGCTTGTTATAAATATAACAGGATCTTGCCATAAATTTGGCGAAAGCTGGACGTCCGAGAATTGCGTGATACACGCTTTCGAACGGCACCACCTCGAAGGATACTTTTTCCTGACGGAAGTGATCTTTTTCTCCGAAAGTGACATCTAGGGAAATTTCTCCTAGGGATCGTGCTTGCCTGCCGGGAACAATGCCATGGAAGCGTATGTTGCTGTAATTGAGCTGGGTCTCGGAGATTTTCAGATGTCTCAACGTATCCAGGTACATTATGTTGATGCTGGATCCTCCGTCCATCAGCACTCTTTTTAGCCTAGTGTTCTGGACAATAGGGCTTACAATAAGAGCTTGTGTGCCGGGTTCAGGGATATTTCCGGGATGATCAGACTGATCCCATGTGATTGGTGTGTTGAATACTTCAAGAATTTCGGGGTTGCCGGAACAACCGCGTTTATTTCTCGAAGCGTTCTTTTTGCCACCTTTGCTGATGGAGTTGCTAGAAAAGTTAGGGCGCATTCACCATCAACTCTCGGAAATTTGGGTTCGCCTTTCCGCTGTTGTTCCTGGATTTTTTCGTCAGTGTCCGATTCCATGTCTTCTTTCTCAGCTTCTGGCTTTTGTTTAGAGAATTTCCTTTTGGAACTCTTCCCCTTGTTTCCGGATCCTGCACTGCCTTTCATGTGCTTATTCAGCCGGCATTGTGCGTTCGTATGGGTGGGTTTCCCAAATTGCGAATGGTGGACGCAGGGTTCCGACTTAATCTTCTCCCACTCTTCTTTAGTGTAGTTGATTGGTTCTGAACTGCGTCCTTTCCATCTGTTCCCTTTTTCACTTCCAAAGGCTATGTTAACTTCTTTGGGTTTTGTTGTTGCATCTGAAGTTCCTTTTTTCACAGGGCGAGGATTTTTCTTCGCTAGTATCAGTGTATCGATATTGCCTCCTCTTGCTCTGATGTCGTCTTCGGCTGCAGCGTGCTCATTGGCGGTTGTAAGCATAGATCCGAGATCTTTGTGCTGTTTGGAACCGACCATGAACGGTATTAGTCCGGGTTTTAGGCCGTTGACGAAAGCATGCATTGCTTGTACGTCAGTTACTCCAGAACAATTATTCTTCATTGCAGTCCATCTAGAGATGAAATCCACGTATGGTTCATCCTCGAACTGGGTGCAACGGTTCAGCTGGTTGATGCTGTTCGGGCGTTTGTAAGTTCCCCGGAAATGCTGAGTAAATACTCGAGCCATATCATCCCAGCTGTCGACAGTTCTTGATGACAATCCATTGATCCAATCTCTGGCTCCATCCAGTAACATTAGGGGAAGGAACTTTACAGCTTCCAGGTCTGTCCCATTGTTAATCTGGACGGCTGTATAGTAGTCTGAGAGCCAGGTATCCGGGTTTGTACTGCCGGTGTATTTCTGGTACGTTGGACCGACCTTGGCGAAGCCAGAATGCAGGGTTATTCTTCGGATCCTATCGGTGAAACACTTTGGTCCAAAGTATAGATCATCCTTTTCCGCCCTATCCATGTGTGCGGAATATCTGCCGGCTGAATGGACAGAAGGGGATCTACACCTTTCTTTTCCATTGTTGCGCGGACGCGCTTTTCCGGGATCGTTTCTATTTCTTTCGAGATCACGCCCTTTTGGGTGAGGCGGAGTTCTACTCCTGTGCCTTTCTTTATCCTTGGGGGGTGTCCGAGATCTCTCACGCCTGTGAGGTACATCATGTCTTCCGGCTTTTACAGCAGGGTGTCTCGGAGGTGGCATTGCTTTGCCATCATTCCGGTGTTTTTCTTCCCGATCGTGGGGTTCGCGTCCACCTTTCGGAGATGAGATCCGGTTCTAGACGCTTCATCCCTGTTGTCGGGATTTTTCTTATCTTTTCTCGGATCCGCTTTCTTATCCTTTGAATTGTCGGAATCTCCAGGTTCTTCCGGTCCAGGTGCTCCAGCGGCGCAAGTAGCTGTTTTGCATAGGGCAGAGTCGTCGTGCAACTTCCCTGATCGCTCTTGGGCCCGCTGTTGTTGTTGAAATGCTTTTCCTAGGAAAGCATACACCCCTTGGAGTTTTTCACCGTTGGAGTACATGTCATTGTTGAGGATGGCGAACGCTGCTTCCGCATTTTCTGCTGCGGTTTTGTATATTGGTTCGCCCCTGGCATCCTTGCCGTTTACTTGCTTTTGCCGAGATGGGTTGTGAAACCTTTCCTTTGGCGGCAGTACTTCCGGTATTACGATTCTGGGCAACCTTGTAGGTTTAATGCCAGATCTATTCTTTTTCTCGTACTCCTCGATTTCTTCCTTCATGAGCTTGATGTCATCCTGGGTTTTTTGGAGGTGTTCACGAGTTCTGAATAGATGTTGCTGTTGCCTTTGGAGAGCTTGTCTTCTAGCTTCTAGCACTTCAGGGGGTTCATGCAATCCCACTGGTGTTTGTAACAATTCCTGTTCTTCTTGCTCTGTCATTGGCGGAACAAGGATTTCTTTTGTTTTCTTCTCCGCAATCTTTATTCCGCTTGCATCTCCTACTTCCGGGCTTTCGTCAGCTGGATCAGCCAATTTCTTCTTCCGGAGTTTGTATTGGAGTTTTTTAGCGGCCTTGTTCTTTTTCTTGGAAGAGGGAGGTTTTTTAGCGGGTTCATCCTCTGTTAATTCCTTGACGTTGGGAAATATCGGAGAAGTTTCTCCATCTTCTCTCTCTTCCTCTGGCGGAGGGGTTTTAGGGCTTTCCCGACTGCCGGCGTCCGTGTTTTTAGCCGGTTTCGCCATTAGTACTTCATGGAATCCCTCTTGAAAAGATTTAACTTTTCTTTCGAAGGCGTCCACGTCTTCGTCTTCGGAATCAAAATCATCTGATCCGGTTTCTGACTCTTATCTCGCCTCAATGGCGGCTAGCACAGAGTCAGCTTCCGAGTTCATCGCTGGATTGGCGGATGTCGGATCTTCCACCTCTGTAGTGGGTTTGCTGTTTTCTGCCTCTTGCACGGGATTTCCGCCGTCCGCGTTTTCGGCGACTTCGGATTGCACCATACCGATAAAGTGTGTATCACTTTTATGTCGGCGATCTGAGCAAAATCCGGGATCATAGTCATCCTCGACTGGGTATAGGGCGGGTGGGATAAATTTGCTTCCACCGCAAAACCCCATGGTCTCTGCAGTTATTCCGATAAAGATATAAGCAGATCCGATCGGTAACACGCAGGCACTTACCAGATGATTTTGCGCCGGTATATAGGATCCATTGTCGAGGAAGCGTCCGACGTCATCGTCGAACTCCAGGCTTCCGACAGTTATGGAACTGCCGATTCCGCCGAGTATCCCAGATCGGAACTTAACGCCTGACGTCGTTAGCCCCACGGTGGGCGCCAACTGTCGAGACATCGTAGTAGTTTTCATAGATGTCGGATATATACCAAATAGGGGTATAGAAGATGGTAGACAAAGTGCCGGATTACCAGGGTGGCCTAAGTGGTAGTGGGCTTAGGTTCATTAGGCGGCCCAGTAATACGACGCACAGAAGCCGGATTCTAGAAGAACCCGGATCACGGCCCACGTGATCTGGCTTGGAGTAGAAGACAGATTCCTTGCTTTCCAAGTTACAAGTTGTCGTAGTCTTCTAGGTTTCCTTTTCTGTAAGCCCTAATCTGGCTATTATATAAAGCCGGACGGGAGATAGATAGAAAAAAAAGAAATAACAGAGAAGCTCTACGCCAACTGGCCGAGAAGCTCATCCTCGTCGAGTGGCTTAGATCTAAACCCTCACATTGTAACCCTGTTTACGGGCTTTAGTCCCAATTAGTGAGAAGTGCAGGAGTAGGCACGTCGTACTGTCGCGACGTACCGAACCTGGGTAAAATCCTGTGTACTGTGTTACTACGCTATCCCGTTACCCCACGTCTCTACCGTAGTCTCATGGCACCCCCGTCTATGAAAACTACTACGATGTCTCGACAGTTGGCGCCCACCGTGGGGCAGACGACGTCAGGCGTAAGATTCCGATCTGGGATACTTGGCGGAATCGGAAGATCAGTCACTGTCGGAAGCTTGGAGTTCGACAACGACGTCGGGCGCTTCCTCGACAACGGATCCTACATACCGGCGCAAAACCACCTGGTAAGTGCCTGCGTGTTACCGATAGGATCTGCTAACATCTTTATCGGGCTAACTGCAGAAGCAATGGGGTTTTGCGGTGGAAGCAAATTTATCCCACCCGCCCTATACCCAGTCGAAGATGACTATGATGCCGGATTCTGCTCAGATCGCCGACAAAAGAGTGATACACACTTTATCGGCATGGTGTAGTCCGAAATCGCCGAAAACACGGATGACGGAAATCCCGTGCAAGAGGCAGACAACAACGCACCCGTCATGGAGACAGAAGATCAAACACCCGTCACAGAGGCGGAAGATCCGACATCCGTCAACAAGACGATGAACTCGGAAGCAGAATCCGTGCTTGCCGCCATTGAGGTGAGGTTGGAGTCGGAAACCGGATCGGATAACTTCGATTCCGAAGACGAAGATGAAGACGCCTTCGTAAGAAAGGTTAAGTCCTTTCGAGAGGGATTCCATGAAGTTCTAATGGCGAAACCGGCTGATACCACGGACGCCGGCAGCCAGGAAAGCCCTAAAACCCCTCCGCCAGAGGAAGAGAGAGAAGACGGAGAAACTTCTCCGGTATTCCCAGTGTCAAGGAGATGACAGAAGATGAGCCTGTCAAAAAACCTCCCTCTTCCAAGAAAAAGCACCGTGCTGCTAAAAAAACTCCAATACAAAATCCGGAAGAAAAAATCAGCTGATCTCGCTGATGAAAACCTGGAAGTTGGAGATGTTAGCGGAACAAAGCCTGCGGAGAAGAAATCCAAAGAAATCACTGCTCCGCCAATGACGGAACAGGAAGAGCAAGAGCTATTGCAAACACCAGTGGGACCAGACGAACCCCCTGAGATGCTGGAAGCCAGGAGACAAGCTTTCCAACGGCAACAGCAACATCTACTCAGATCTCGGCAACATCTCCAACAAACCCATAATGACATCAAGGTCATGAAGGAAGAAATAGAGGAGTACGAGAGAAAGAATAGATCCGCGTTAAAACCTACTAGGTTACCCGGAATCGCAAGACCGGAAGAACTGCCGCCAAAAGAAAGGTTCCATAACCCATCTTGGCAAAAGCAGGTAAACGGCAAAGATGCCAAGGGCGAACCAATATACAAGACCGCAGCAGAAAACGCGGAAGCAGCGTTCACGATTCTTAACAACGATCTGTATTCCAACGGAGAAAAACTCCAAGGGGTGTATGCTTTCCTAGGAAAAGCATTGCAACAACAACAGCGCGCCCAAGAGCGATCAGGGAGGCTGCATGATAACTCCGCCCTATGCAAGACAGCTACTTGCGCTGCTGGAGCACCTGGACCGGAAGAACCCGGGGATTCAGACAACTCAAAAGGTAAAAAAGAGGATCCGAGAAAAGACAAGAAAAACCCCGACAACCGGGATGCAGCGTCTAGGACCGGATCCCATCTCCCGAAAGATGGACATAAACCCCATGATCGGGAAGATAAACATCGGAAAGACGGCAAAATAATGCCACCTCCAAGAAACCCAGCTGAGAAAGTTGGAAGATACGATATACCTCACAGGCGTGAGAGATCCCGGACACCGCCCAAGGACAAAGAAAGGCACAGGAGTAGAACTCCGCCTAATCCAAAAGGACGTGATCACAGAAGAGATAGAAATAATCTCGGAAAAGCGCGTTCGCGCAACAATGGAAGAGAAAGGAGCAGATCCCCTTCTGTCCATTCAGCCGGAAGATATTCTGCACACATTGACAGAGCAGAAAAGGATGATCTATACTTTGGTCCTAAGTGTTTTACCGACAGGATCGGAAGAATAACGCTGCATTCTGGCTTTGCCAAGGTCGGTCCAACATACCAGAAATACACCGGCAGCACAAACCCGGATACCTGGCTCTCGGATTACTATACAGCCGTCTAGATCAACAATGGGACAGACTTGGAAGCTGTCAAGTTTCTTCCCCTAATGCTGCTGGACGGAGCCAGAGATTGGATCAATGGATTACCATCAAGAACAGTCGACAGCTGGGATGATATGGCTAGAGTATTCACTCAGCATTTCTGGGGAACGTACAAACGCCCGAACAGCATCAACCAGCTAAACTGTTGCACGCAATTTGAGGATGAACCATACGTGGATTTCATCTCCAGATGGACAGCAATGAAGAATAGTTGCTCTGGAGTAACTGACGTACAAGCAATGCACGCTTTCGTCAATGGCCTAAAACCCGGACTCGTACCGTTCATGGTTGGTTCCAAAAAGCACAAGGATCTCGGATCTATGCTTACAACCGCCAATGAGCATGCTGCAGCCGAAGATGACATCAGAGCAAGAGGAGGCAATATTGAATCACTGATACTTGCCAAGAAAACCCCTCGTTCTGACAAAAAAGCCACTCCAGAAACAACGACGAAACCCAAAGAGGTAAACATAGCCTTTGGAGGAGAAAAGGGAAACAAGTGGAAAGGACGCAACCCAGATCCAATCAACTACACTCCAGAGGAGTGGGAAAGGATTAAGTCGGAACCTTGTGTTCACCACTCGCAATTTGGGAAACCCACCCATATAAACGCGCAATGCCGGCTGAATAAGCACATGAAAGGCAGTGCAGGAGCCGGAAGTAAGGGGAAGGGTTCCAAAAGGAAACCCGCCAAACAAAAGCCAGAAGCTGACAAAGAAGACAGTGAATCGGACACTGACGAAAAAATCCAGGAACAACAGCGTAAAGGCGAACCCAAGTTTCCGAGAGTTGATGGAGAAGCAATGCTAACTTTCTTAGCAACCCCGTCAGCAAAGGTGGCCAAAAGAACACTTCGAGAAATAAACGCGGTTGTTCCGGCAACCCCGAAATTTTTGAAGTACTCCAACACACCGATAATCTAGGATCAGTCTGATCATCCCGGAAATATCCCTGAACCCGGCACACAAGCTCTTGTTGTAAGCCCTATTGTTCAAAATATTAGGCTAAGAAGAGTGCTGATGGATGGAGGATCCAGCATTAATATAATGTACCTGGATACATTGAAGCATCTGAAGATTTCCGAGTCTCAGCTCAACTACAGCAACATACGCTTCCATGGTATTGTCCCTGGCAGGCAAGCACGATCCCTAGGAGAAATTTCCCTAGATGTCACCTTCGGAGATAAAGATCACTTCCGGCAGGAAAAAGTATCCTTCGAAGTAGTGCCGTTCGAAAGCGTGTATCACGCAATACTCGGACGTCCAGCTTTTGCCAAATTGATGGCAAGATCCTGTTATATTTATAACAAGCTGAAGATGCCAGGACCCAAGGGAGGAGTAATCACTGTAGCTGGCGATTTCAAGCTGGCAAACGAGTTGGAGAAAGAAAACGCCCTTTGCGCTCAGAGAGTCATAGCAAAGGAAGAACTGAAGGAATTAGCCAAGGAGGTATCGCCATCAGAAATGCCGGCAGGAAAAGAAACTCGGAAGCCAACAGACAGCTTCAAGGCATCCGAGAATACAAGACAGGTAATCCTAGATCCCAAAGATCCGACAAAATTTGTCGTCGTAGGGACTAGGATGACTGACAAATAGGAAGGCGAGCTCATCAAGTTCCTCCGTGAGAACTGGGATATTTTTTCCTGGTGTCCAGCTGACATGCCAGGTGTACCCAGGGAACTTGCTGAGCACCAACTTAAGGTTATTCCTGGATCAAAACCCGTCAAACAAGGTCTCCGTCGATTTGACGGAAGAAGACGGAAGGCTATTGGCAAGGAAATTATCCGGCTTTTAGCAGCGGATTTCATCAAGGAAGTAATCCATACTGACTGGTCCTCAAATCCGGTATTAGTACCGAAGAAAGACACTACTGCTCTTAGAATGTGTATAGATTACACAGGATTGAACAAATTGTGTCCGAAAGATAGGTTTGCATTACCGCAAATCGATCAAATAATAGATGCCACCGCAGGCTCTGAGCTTTTGTGCTTTTTGGATGCATACTCCGGGTACCACCAAATACGCATGAAAAAGGAAGATCAAATTAAGACTTCTTTCATAACCCCATACGGGACGTATTATTACGTAACCATGCCGTTTGGCCTGAAGAACGCAGGGGCAACCTACCAGCGTTGCATGCAACGTTGTTTGCATAGTCAGATTGGAAAAAATGTCCATGTTTATGTGGACGATATTGCTGTCGTAACCAAGGAAAAAGATACACTCCTTGAGGATTTGCGAGAAACTTTCAAAAACTTACGCACCTACAAGATGAAGTTGAATCCATCTAAGTGCGTATTCGGGGTTCCCTCAGGAAAAATTCTGGGTTTCATCGTTTCTCACAGAGGAATAGAAGTTAACCCAGAAAAGATCAAGGCAATCTTGAACATCACAAAACCTACCTGCGTCAAAGATGTCCAAAGATTGACGAGTTCCGCAGCTGCCGTTAGCAGATTTATTAGTCGGCTGGGGGATAAAGCCTTACCACTCTACAAGCTGCTGAAAAAATCCGACAAGTTCGAATGGACAGAAGAGGCCGATGCGGCGCTGACTCAGTTGAAGGAAACCTTGATGAAAGCTCCGATTTTGGCATCGCCAAAAGACGAAGAACCCATGTTATTGTACCTTACGGCTACAAATCGGGTTATTAGTGCGGTAATCGTTGTGGAACGGTTAAAGGAAGAACAAAGCATACCAGACCAACATCCGGTATATTACATAAGCGAAGTTTTTTCCGAGTCAAAACAAAGGTACCCACATTACCACAAACTGGCGTATGGTGTATTTTTCGCATCTAGAAAACTACGCCATTACTTCCAAGGGCATTCCATAACAGTGGTTCACTAGTAGGGAAAAGGCTACCGCAGGCGAACCAATTTAGCCTACCGCAGGCGAATGACTGTTCGCCTGGGACCACCTCGCCAGCGGTAATGACTTACCGCAGGCGAACAACCAAATGCGCCTGGGGTATCTTGACATACCCCAGGCGAACAAGACTTATGCGCCTGGGGTAATCCTCTTACCTGAGGCGAACAAGCGTTGTGCGCCTGGGGTACATGTTCGCCTGGGGTATGCTTCCCTGTTCGCCTGGGGTATGGTTTTGCTGTGTCAAAAAATAAAAGAAACGAAAATAACAGAATTACAGCAAATTGACAGTAATAAATATGAAAATGACAGCAAAATAACAGAAATATTTCGATCATCACCAAATAGTCTCGAAACGAATAGTTTAGTTACAAGCATAGTTCAAACACTAGGAGTACATAGTCCAAACAAATCGATAGTTTAGTTATCTAGACAAGCAAAACAACAAGTAGCATCAACACTAGGAGTACAAGGAGTATAAGCACGGCGATGGCGAATGTGGTCATCCGGGCCCTCGTCTTCTCCGTCTTCTCTCTCGCTAGGTAAGTGGCGTATCGAGCTTCCGCCTCCACCATGGTCTTGTACCCCTTGTAGCTGTTGCCGCTGAAACCGTGCACCTGTCTTCGGCATTGGTCCCAGTCGTCGTAGACTCCGGGAACCCTACCGACATACACAACATACCATGTCATCTGTGCATAGGACAAAAATACGAGTTTAGCATCGAAAGTGATAATAGACCGCAAATAACTATCAAAAAATAGAAGCATCAAGGTTTACGAATAAAACACGACAAATAAAGGTCTAAAAGTTATATGATGCAAGTGTATACTAACATTTTGTCAATCCTATATTCTCGGCGGGAACGGACGAACGCCTTGTAGCGTGTTGAATGTCCGGGTGTCACGTTGCTCTCGTAGGTGTGCTTCTATGTCACGGTTGCTCGGTGGTGCGTGGCCGTGGAAGAACAAGCCACCCCGAGTGATGACATCCGACGAGAGTATCGTGCAGATCCTCCGCTGGATGCGACGGAACTCAGCCCTCACATATTCATCGGTGGTGTTGGCCATTTTTGTGGTCAGGTCTCGGAGATCACTTGGTAGATGGGCCTGTTGGGCATCCTTTAAGTACTCCCTCATCTGAAAGATGACATACCAGGCTTCCAACTCAGATTCTTGCTCCGATTGCTTGAGGCAGGGGAAGTTTGTTACGTGGGTGCACACGTAGGCGCCTCGGACTATTTTCTCCTTTTTTAGGGGCTTGCCTAAATCGGCGGCGAAGCCGTTGAGGGCACTATTAAGAACAGCTCTTATGTCGGTGTAGTCCTTCTGCACCGCCCTACCCGCATCAAGATAAGTGCATTGTGACCAATGCGGTTCCATGACGATGAGTACGCATCCTCCGTTTCTGCGCAGAACATTTCGAACAAGAGCCATCAATATCATCAATCGGAATACTAAGGAGATTCTAGAAAGAATGTAACGACGTGAAGCGGAGAGGACTACTTACTTGGGAAAGTATGGCATGAGAATGGCGTTCTTATCC
Source organism: Alopecurus myosuroides (assembly GCA_028641055.1). Taxonomy (NCBI): domain Eukaryota; kingdom Viridiplantae; phylum Streptophyta; class Magnoliopsida; order Poales; family Poaceae; genus Alopecurus; species Alopecurus myosuroides. The sequence continues at coordinate 45,416,243 of CM054058.1, forward strand.
TTGTTATCTATCAAAAACCCCGTTATGTAAGTCGTGATAAGAACTCGGTCCGCATGTGACCGCAAGTAGTCCTCATTCATGTAGTACGGGTCCATAATCGCCATGTGCGGGGTATTCTCCATGACCATATCATGCGCCATGCTGAGCGATACCAGGCGGACAATGCTTCGGTCGAGCTTACCCAAGTGGAAGACCCTGAATATGTCTTCGTATCTGATGAAGAACACCTCTGCGGGATTTGAATCCACAAAGCCCAAGGATCGGGGCACCTTGACCACGTATAGCGGGTAGGAGGGATGTTTCTCACGTAGAAGTTCATTCTCTTTGAACAAAATCCCGTCGTGGATGGTCCTCATGTCACCACCCATGACAGCGACAACCTCTGCCGGCAGCATCGGCTCACCCATCTCATGCACCTTCCTCCACGGGACGGCGGGCGGCAAACGGTCCAGGACTCGGGAGACCGCTGGCTGGCTACTAGAGGAGGCACCACCTTTCTTCTTGTTGCCCGGCCTCTTCCGATTCTTCTTCGGCCTCAAGCAGATGGGAGTGCCGCTTTGTTTTACCGCCTCCGCGGCCGTAGCACGGAGTGTATTCGGGGTAACCAGCGTAGGCTGTGGAGCCGTAAAGGCCGTCTGCTCCTCGGGAGTTTCTTGGGAATAGGTTAGCTTCTTCTGTATATCCGGTTTTCTGGTGGGTAACTCAGAAGAACCGCCCTCTCCGCCATCTACCTTCTTCTGGATATCAAGAGTTCTGGCGGGTAACTTCGGAGGAACCGGCTTCTCGCCATCCAACTGATTTATGAAATCGTCAATGGGAGCAAGTTCAATATCCATGTACTCGTCATGGGTCTCATGCTCGTGATGTTGCTCGTCATTGGACGCCTCGTGCTCGGGAGGAGGAGGATCCACCGGAGGTGGAGAGAGGACATTGCCATGTTGGACCTTGTCTTGTTGGCTTGCCGCGGGCGCAACCGGTGTAGTGGTGACGGTCATGGCTTGGCTTGGCGCCGACCCTGACGTCGTGTTCAGCCGAATAAGGGCTTTCGGCCATAGCAAGATTTGATTGTCCAGTTGGCCGAGATTCAGCTCGCTGTCGGCATCGGCGGGTTGATTAGGAGGATACAAGTTCTCGAATCCCGGTAGCACCAGATCGACGCGAACCCGAAGCTCGTTGTCCGGTATATCTCTGCAATGGTACTTGCGGGATAGTGGCTGCAAGATGCTCCCCTTTGCAACATCCTTCAACTCGCTGCCCACTTTTAGCAGGAAGGTGCATCCCGTCGCGTCAGCCTGCGATAACATGCATGGATAGGTCAGAGAGTAGGGTTATATTGAACTGGCTACAGCTTTTGAGACGGTCAATAATTTACCGTGAGGGCATTGAGCTCGGCTAACGTCGACGGACCACAGGTGATGGTGGGCTCGTCGAGCAACGGGGTGGTGGCCGCGCCGGACACGGCCGACGGTCCATCGGGGGCAGGCGCGTCGGGCACGGCCGACGGTCCATCGGGGGCAGGCGCGTCGGGCACGGCCGACGGTCCATCGGGGGCAGGCGCGTCGGGCACGGCGGGGGCGACAGGCACGGCCGACGTCGACGGACCACCGGCGGCGGCCGCGGCGGGCACGACCAACATCGACGGTATGTTGAACGTCGGTAACGGCCCCTGTGAGCCGCCGGCGATGTAGCCACATATTTTTTCAAATACGGCTGGGATGAGCGCATTCATCTTTTCCCCCACCGTTCTCTCAATCTTCTTCTCCATGTTTGTTTCCAAGTCATGGACCTTCTTCTTCAGCTCCTCCGTCTCCTCGCTCTTCTTCGCCGCCCGCGACTCCTTAGTGCTGGGCTCAGCCAAGCCATGGTGAGCGTGCTTCTTATTAAGTCCGCCGCCGGTGATACGGCCTAAGTGCGGCCTTTTCAGAGGGTCCTGGCTCTTTGCCTTGTTGTACCCCCTGATGAAAGGCTTATCCCACGCGACTTTGGCCGTCGACGTCTGCGACGAGGAAGATTCAAGTTGTTGTTCTTCTAGCTGCAGAAGCAACATATAAACGGTTTAGAATTGGTTTCGTACTAGAATGAAATCATGGACTTGATGATGATGAGTTGCATGAAATGGTAAATTTCTTACCACTAGCTTCTCAACATTCTTCACGCTATCGTCCGTGACCAAAATAACACCCTCCACCATCTTCGGGTCCGAGACAAGTTCCCCGGTCGGAGTTACTTTTCTGTACCTCGACCTCATGAATTTCTGGAATTGCGGGTCATGGGCATACTTGGCGTAAGGGTTCTCAATCCCTTTTTCAATGTAGGCCTGGTCCTCTTTCGCCCAAACTGGCTCCTTCCCGTCGTAGCCACGACAGCCGAGATTGTGGTGACCGATGTTCTTCGACGCTAGATCCTTCCCCCATCCCGTTTGCTTCTTAGTGACATCAAGCGACTCGTTATCTAGGAAAGTCTTGAAGTCATCGGGCGTAATCCGCGGGAAGTGGCGATGGATCTCTTCGAATGGTGTCGATTCCTTAATCATCGCCCTCACCATAGTCTTGTAATTGCTCAGGGCTTTGGTGAATCTAGTGAGGGCGAGTTTGTTCACGAGGTTGCCCTTCAGATTCTCGTTGTTGTAGGGGGGAGGGAACTCGTACCGCGCGTGCAGCCTCGAGATGAGTTGGGCGCGCAGAGTTAGTTTCTTCTTGAGAGTCGGCTCGTTGACATTGACGACGTCTCGAAGTATCGCGCCAAGTTGGAGGAAGTACCCCTTCACAAGGTCCAATGGCATTAGAGGCGTGCCACTGGAAGGGTCCACCTCCGTGAATTTCTCTCGAACGGTGCCGACCTTGTTCGGAGCTCGCTTTCGACGCTTGTTTCCCGTCGTGCTGCTCCCTGAGGGACCCCCCGCGCCACTATCAGTGGTTTCCTCCTCGCCACCGGTGAGCCCGTCATCATTGAGGGGCTCGACATCATGGTCAGTTTCTGTCCGATCTTCCTCTTGCGACTCTCGGGCCATAAGGATGTAGTGGTCCAATAAAGCCGGATCCGTAGTAGAAGAAGACATGCCCTAGCTAGCAGTAGACAAAACGTATACTGTTAGTCACCGGAAAAATTCGGCGTGACCTCGGCTATATATAAATGGTCATGCCGGAGTGCCAGAAATTCGCCGGAACGGAAATGAATCAACGTTCCGACAAAACATTGGCACTCAATGTACCTGCGACAGAAATTGAATGCACACATATGCATGGCCACAAAAACAGTTCCTTGCATTGCTGTCATCACATGGCACAAAAACTCCCAGGAAATTCATATATCATGCCAAAAAAACCTTCATATATATTGATCAAAGTAAAATACTGCACTTAATTAATAACAAATCACGGAGAATTCTAGCAGTGTCCAAAGCTTCAGTGTTCTATTCACATGTAATTAGTAGGTGATTCAGCTAGTGTAAGAAATATAGCATTTTATACTATGAGCTGAACTACCAGAATCCAGAAATAATGGTACATGATCAGATCCAGTTGTAGCTAAAGCATGTAGCAGCAGTAGTACTATGAGGGCGTTGGAAGAGGGGGAGGGGGGGGCTGACCTGGGTTCGTCGTGGGCGTGGGCGACGGCGGCGTGGGTGACGACGGCCGGCGTGGACGACGACGATGAGAGGGACGGCGCGCGCGCGGCGTGCTCCCGCTCCTCCTGCCCTGCTGCTCCCGCTCCTCCTCCGCTGCTGCTCCTGCTCCTCCTCCTGCTGCTACTCCTGCTCCTCCTCCTGCTCGACAACGACGACGGCGGCGTGCGATGAGAGAGGCGACGGCGTCGTTCGATGAGAGAGGCGACGGCGGCGTGCGGTTAGGGCTCGATATGTGCGATGAGAGTGATTATGCGGGTTGTGAGTTAGCAGATCGAGTACTTACAGGCGCACAACGAGTGAAATGCGCCTGCGCTATCCCTTACCCCAGGCGAACAAAGGGATGTGCGCCTGCGCTAACGTTCTTAGCGATTCGTTTTGCGCGGGCCCACAGAGGTATACCCCAGGCGCACATACTGGAAAATGCGCCTGCGCTAAGCATTAGCACCGGTTTGTATAACAAACAGGTTCTAAAGGAGTGTCCACTGGGCCCACCTAGCTACCCGCACAAATGGCCGCAGGCCTTTAGGACCGGTTTGAAAACCGGTCCTAAAGGCCTGCGGCCATTTGTGCGGGTAGCTAGGTGGGCCCAGGGGACATACCTTTAGAACCGGTTTGTGACACAAACCGGTTCTAATGTTCTTGGCTCGATGCCCTGTTATGCCCGGCCCCACAGATCCTTACCGCAGGCGCGTTATCTAGATAATGCGCCTGCGGTAAATTTCGTAGGATTTTGGTTTGCACGGTCCCACGTGGCATTACCCCAGGCGCATGTCCTGTCAAAAGCGCATGTGATATATATTACCCCAGGCGCGTTTTCTCGATGATGCGCCTGTGCTAAGATTTTCTAAATTACACAGCCCCACGGCCTGGGACACATCGAGCAATACGAATGCTATAATATGTGGCTCCCCCACGTTGGTTTTCACTTAAAAAATACATACATATGAATGTTAACATGTGCAAAAATATTTAATATATGTCGCATCGAGCGTAAATAGATTGGTTTAGCGAGATACCGCAAGTGTTTCTCTCTAAAAACACATTTTAATATATGTTTGCTGCTTTGATTGCCAAACGGATTGAGACCGTCGGTGCTCGCACCAAGCCTGATATGATGTTCCTTGGGTCGTTCCCGAATTCCTCATCGAATGCGTCTAATGCTTTCCACTGACATGCATCCGAAGGGTGTGTTAGCACTGGTTTTTCAACACGTTCTGGATCGCTCAGGGCATCTCCAGCCGTTGCGCCCCCCAGGGCCCAAAACGCCGCCGTTTTGGGGCCGCCGCGGCGCTAAACGGCGCTATTCTGGAACCTGGGGGGGCGCGTTTCCCAGTCGCGTCCCGAGCCCAAGAACCGGCCCAAACAAACGCAAAATGAAAACAGGCGAAATTTTATTGAAATTCGAAAACTGCGTACATGCATATTCGGCGCGAATTTAAGCTAGTACGAAAAATTTAAACTAAACATAGGAAATTTAAACTACTCGATGACTGCTCCGCCTACGCATCGTCGTCTTCATCAGCGACGTCGTCGTGGCGGTGCTGGTTGGAGGGGCCGGCTCCGTCCTGGCTCGCCGCGGCGAGACGGCGTTGCTCCGCCCGCTCCGCTCGGGCCTGCAGGCGCAGCCGGTGCAGCTGCGCCTGCTCGGAGGGCAGGCGGTTGCGCCGCCGCTCACTCTGCAGCGCAACCTGCCGCCGGTCGGCCTCGTAGAGGGCGATGATGCCCTCCTGCTCGACGGAGGCAGCACGCTGGGCCATCTGGTGGCGCACCGCTCGCGCCGCCTCCTCCCGCTGGTGCGCCTCCAAGGAGGCACGAACGGCGGCCGCCTCCGCCGCCGTCGCGGCCTGCTCGAGGACGCCGCGCACCTCGCGGTACGCGTCCTCGTTCTGCGAGGTCTCGAACGAGTGCAGCCCGGCGTGCTGCTCGGGCCACACTAGTTGCCTCCTCACCTCGCGTCTCCAGTGGCGGGCGGCTCGCCGCGCTTCTCGCGCCTCGTCGTACTCGGGTGGCTGCTCCGGCGCCACCGGCTCCGGCGCCACCACCTGCGGCTCCAGCGCCGCTTGCTGCGCTGGCTGCAGCTCGTCGTCGTCGCTCTCGGGCCCCGCGTCCCAGAGGTTCTCCATTGCGGCGAGGTTCGAGGGTGGAGAAGAAGGGTGGAGAAAGAATGGCGAGGAGGGAGTCGAGACTGTGCGTACGGGGAGGGGGCGGGCACCATTTTATATACTACTCGCGGGCCAGTCGCCGCGCCGCGCGTGTCGCCGCTGCCGCCCCGCCATTAATCCGGTGGACTTTGACTGGGGCGCATGCACTGGCCGGCCGCCTTTGACGGCGCGGGGGTTTCTGTTCCCGGCGTTTAATGGCGGGGGTTTCTGTTCCCGTGTTTAATGGCCATTAATCCGGTGGACTTTGACTGGGGCGCATGCACTGGCCGGCCGCCTTTGACGGCGCGGGGGTTTCTGTTCCCGCGTTTAATGGCGGGGGTTTCTGTTCCCGTGTTTAATGGCGCGTTCTGGGAAGCGCCTGCGCTAAGTGGTGCTACCCCAGGCTATTCTTTGTCCCAGGCGAACTACTTACACGTGCGCCTGCGCTAAAGGGAGCTACCCCAGTCCACTTTTTACCCCAGGCGCTTCGGTACGTACTCGCCTGTGGTATCTGTTATACCGCAGGCGAACTGATACGCGATTCGCCTGCGGTAAAGGAAGCGTGCCAGCGTCGGCCGTGGTTGGCCCTGCCACACTTTACCCCAGGCGCTTCCGGTTTCTGTTCGCCTGGGGTAACTGGCCTACCCCAGGCGCACCTGCTTTCTCTTCGCCTGCGCTAATTAACCCAGGCGCACCGTTTTCCTTGTTCGCCTGTGGTAGGATATGCTGCTATAAGCAAATCTCTAGTAGTGGTTAGTAAAGCACCACTAGGAGACATTATAAACAATGCAGAGGCAACCGGCCGAGTAGCCAAATGGGGCATCGAGCTGGCAGCCTTCGACATTAAGTACCAGCCAAGGACCGCCATAAAGTCCCAAGTTTTGGCAGATTTTGTTGCCGACTGGACAGAAGCAATGGAAAAAACACCAATGTCGGAGTCCGAGTACTGGATCATGCACTTTGACGGATCCAAGATGAAGGAAGGAGCTGGGGCTGGCGTAGTCTTAAAATCTCCTAAGGGAGACACAATGGAGTACGTGTTGCAAATACACTTCAACGCCAGTAATAACGTGGCAGAATACGAAGCTCTGCTTCACGGCTTGCATATTGCAAAAGAAATAGGAGTAAAGCGCATCCTGTGCTATGGCGACTCGGATTTGGTGCAGCATCAGCTCAACCAAACCTGGGGCGCAAAAAGCCCTATAATGGCCGAATATCGGAGAACGGTAGACGAGTTCGCCATCTGTTTCTTTGGATTCGAGGTCCTTCACATCAAAAGGGAGGAAAACTGGAACGCGGATGCGCTAGCCCGCATGGGATCAGAAAGGGTAAAAACCTTACCGCCAGGAGTATTCGTTCAGCACTTACATGAGCCATCCATAAAAGGTGGAGACGTTGATTACCCTCTGGCGTCTGAATCAATCGAAGTCATGATCGTTAAGCCGGACTGGACAATTCCGTACTTAAACTTCTTAGTCAATCAGAAGTACCCGGAAGGAGCAGACGAAGTCTTGCAAAGACAAATACAGCGTCGATGCAAAGGATACACAGTAATTGACGGCTGCTTATATAAACGCAGTACTTCTGGAATTTTTCAGCGGTGCATCTCACCAGAAGAAGGAAGAGAAATACTGGAAGAAATCCATGCCGGCGATTGCGGACATCATGCTCAATCAAAAAGCATAGTCAAAAAAGCATTCCGCGCGGGGTTTTTCTGGCTAACAGCCAAGACAGATGCCGAGCATATAGTTAACACGTGTGCAGGATGTCAATATTACGCTAAGCAGAACAATTTGCCGGCCCAAGCACTTAAAACTATCCCCATTACGTGGCCGTTTGCGGTCTGGGGGCTAGATATGATGGGACCGTTCAAAACTGCAAGAGGTGGACTTACTAATTTGCTAGCAGCAGTGGGTAAGTACACCAAATGGGTGGAGGCCAAACCCATCAAAAAGCTGGATGGTGCAACTGCTAGAAATTTCATCATCGACTTGGTGATGAGATACGGTGTGCCACACAGCATAATAACCGACAACGGGACAAATTTCTCCATCGGAGAGTTGGCAAGATATTGCCGACAAACGGGAATTCGCCTAGATCTAGCATCTGTGGCACACCCGCAATCCAATGGACAGGTTGAGCGAATGAATAGCTCAATCCTGCAAGGAATACGCCCAAGACTCGAAACTCCTCTTCACAGAGCGGCCGGAGAATGGGTAGAAGAGCTACCTTCCGTGATTTGGAGTATAAGAACGACGCCAAATAGGTCGACTGGGCAAACCCCGTTTTTCCTAGTTTACGGCGCGGAAGCTATTCTCCCAACAGATATGATCCATGATAGCCCAAGAGTGCAAGATTTTGACGAATTAGACACCGAAGAGACACGACAGGATGCCGTTGATCTTCTAGAAGAGGAACGAGAGCTTGTGCTTCAAAGATCCGCCATTTACCAGCAGGGTTTGAGACGTTACCATAGTCGGAAAATCAGGCATCGCTCTTTTAAAGAAGGTGACCTAGTGCTGAGGTTGGTGCAGCAAAGGAAGCACAAATTAGCCCCAGTATGGGAAGGGCCATTTGTCATAAGTAAAGCTATGAAAAATGGATCATACTATCTTGTTGACATTCGAGATACGGAAGACGATCCCGAGAAACCGAATCGCAAAAGAAAGAGAAAGATAGATGATGAGCTAGGAGAGACAAAGAGGCCTTGGAGCATCCAGCAGTTACGTCCCTTCTATACTTAGTTCAATATCTATGTAAACATCTTTTGAGATCATGAAATAAAGTCATTGGAGTTCTGATATCCATGTTTCTTACAAGTTTATTATAGTAAAAGCATGTTTCCACCTTCTCTATTTCCCAATAATCTTACAAAATACTCAATGTTAACCCGAATTGTGCCTGCGTGCTCGGCATTAAAAAACTGAATGATTTCAGCCTGTTAATGGCTAAAGGAAACTCGGATTGTGCCTGCGTGCCCAAGTTTCAAGAAAGTTCCTTACAAATCTCTAAGCATTACCTGATCGAATGTATGTTGGGTCACTGGATCTGGTTAGTAAAAATGCCTTTAGTATGATCCATGTTTCCGATTTTTAACTGATTTGTTATACCCAGTTACTCGTCATGACGATCATAATGCTATCGAGCCATTTTAAACACTAAAGACAGTCAAAACACATATGCCAGAGAACTTAGTAGATAAAGGAATAATTCAACCCGACAAACTTGCAAGGAATTTCATAATTCAAAGCTGCAAAAGGCGGAGTTCTTGTTTCGACAAATGAAATAGAAGCGTTACAGTATGAATTACAGTGTAAAAATAGCGCTCCTATTATACAAATCCATCATCCAGGTTAAATGCAGTCCTTCAAGCATCCGAGTCTTCCTCGCTGCTTTCATCTTCGGGGACTGCGGGAACCTCTTTTTCTGGATAAGTGCTAGAAATGTTAACCATGGAAGCAATCTTGGTGGCGTGGCCTTTGACTTCATCAAAGATGGCGGTTCGCTGATTTTCTGTATACCCTTGAGGGACACCAGAGGCCACGCGCCAAGATTTCGCATCAGGATAATGCAGGCGCATAAGGCCTAGGGCCATGCGCGCACCACCTCGTGCAGCGGAGCGTAGGATGAACTCGTTTGATCCCGCAACTTCCATGATGGCACCAGGAAGTTTGTAAACTTCCGAGAATTCTATAGTACTTGTGGGAAGGAATTTGTTAATCAATTGCATGCCTGCATTTCTGATTGCGTTCCATACCTCTCCAAAAGCTCGGATTTTCTCAATCCGAGAAATGCCTGGAATATTCCCTGTTTTGATGGCAGAAACAAAAAAGAAAAGAGTTTAGGCCACAAAATAAAGGAAAGTGACACATGGAGAAATTGGTAAAAGGAACTAACTTACCAAGAACCTTATCAATTTCGGTGCCTTCTTTCATGCGCGGGAATAGCATACTTTCGAAATCATGGATAATAGATTTATTTTCCGCCGCTTGCAAAGAACCCTGGGATTGAGAAATCCCAAGGGCCAGATTACTGGCTTCCAGGTGTTTTTGAACTTTCGTAAGTTCCTTGCGAAGGCTCGAGTTTTCTGCACGGAGCCGAGATGCATTGCTAGCGTCCTTTGCTACTTTGTTGGCTTTAGCTAAAGCAGCTAGAGGACACAAAAACATTTCGAGCTTATGAAAATTCGGGGAAAATGTTATCCGGATAAAAACTGCAGAGAATACATACCTGTTGTTTCAGATAATTGTAGCTGAGATGACGCCAGCTCGTTGCTTTTCAACTCAATAATAGATTGAAGGGTTTTTACTTCTCTACTCTTGAGATTAAGCTTCTTAAAAACTTCCAAGTTTATGGCATTTGCGGAATGCTGAATACGGAAATGAAAGCCAAATGCTTAGGTATGAACAAGCATATGAAGAAACATTAAGAAGAATTCAGGTTTTCAACTTAATGCTTGGGGGCTAGAGGTGTCACCTGGCTCATTTCTCGCAAGTCGGCCAAGCTCTCGTTGAATTCTTTGGCATATTCAGCGAAAAGAATCCCAACGTGATGAAGGCCATCTTGTAAGACCTGGCGATGGGAGAATATAATATCATTGCGAACAACTAATCCGCCCTGTGGCCAAGGACGAATTAGAGGGGCAGGAGCGAAGAATTTTTTAGCCTCCGGACGAATATATCCAAGATCGTCGAACTGTTCTTCTTTTATCCGGATGTTACTTGTCGAGACATCGTAGTAGTTTTCATAGATGGGGGTGCCATGAGACTACGGTAGAGACGTGGGGTAACGGGATAGCGTAGTAACACAGAACACGGGATTTTACCCAGGTTCGGTACGTCGCGACAGTACGGCGTACCTACTCCTGCACTTCTCACTAATTGGGACTAAAGCCCGTTTATCAGGGTTACAATGTGAGGGTGTAGATCTAGCTTCTCGGCGAGGATGAGCTTCTCGGCGAGTTGCGTAGAGCTTGAACTTGTTGTGTCTAACTTAACTTGTTTAATCTATCTCTCGTCCGGCTTTATATAATAGCCGGATTAGGGTTTACAGAATAAGAAACCTAGAAGACTACGTTTAACTTGTAACTTGGAAAGCAAGGAATCCGTCTTCTCCTCCAAGCCAGATCACACAGGCCGTGATCCGGGTTCTTCTAGAATCCGGCTTCTGCGCGTCGGACTACTGGGCCGCCCAATGGACCTAAGCCCATTACCATGTAGGCCACCCTGGTAGTCCGGCTCTTTGTCTACCATCTTCTATACCCCTATTCATTATATATCCGACAGTAGCCCCCAGGAAGGATCAAAACTCTGATTCTCCGCCTTTCGTCAAATACATTTTGTCCGGGAAAACTTGATTCAGCAGTCTTGATTCTTTCTACTTTCCTTTTGAAGGAGATGGTAACATAAAACTCGGAACCGTGAAAATCCGGCTTTTCTTCTCGCGATCCTTCGCGGAAAAGGAACTCATAACGTCAGCGTATTAATCGTGCTGACGCAAGCGTCGCTTGGTTCCACGCGGGAAACCCCTCAGCGTATCTCTGACAGATTCTCACGGGAAACGAGGAGATAGCCATCATTCCCCTGCCGTTTTATTTCCCGTATTTTCCGGCGAGCGACACGCGTCGAGCATCCAACGGTCGAAAGAGCCGTTGGCATGTATCTAAACGGGTTTCCGGCTATAAATAGCCATCATCGTCCTCGCCAAAAACTTTCCTCACTCCCTCACTGCCCACGCCATTGACGCGAACGCGAGCTCGAGAGCAAGTTCCTTGTCCCAGCGCACGCATCCCTCGCACGCCAGAACGCAACGCGCCACCAAAAGATGGCCTCCTCGCCGTCCTCGCCCACTCGCGCCGCCATCGACGAGCTCATCGGCGACCTAGATCCACAGCCAGGATCGCAAACGCACACCGGCGGCGAGCCGGAGAAGACCACGGCCTCCGCGGCGGGCGGAGAAAATACTTCCGCCGCCGCGGACGTTGCGACATCGAGCGCCGCGACAACCCCGCCGTTTGCACCTGAAACGGCGGAGGAAAAAATCGAGCTCCTCGGCGACGAACTCGCCGCCGCGAAGGCCGCCGCCGCCGCCGCCGGAGCAGACGAGGAAGCGGAATCTGCAGGCAACTGGAGTGCCTGCAGTATTCCCCCGGCTCTCCTTCCAAACTTGGAAAAGGAGGGCCTGGTTCTCAAGAAAAAGTGGCGGCTGCCAGAAGAAGAGACCGAACCAGCGCCACGGAATGGCGAAAGGGTACTCCTTACTTCCCACCTTCTGCGAGGTATGGGGCTTCCACCTTCTTCCTTCTTCCTCCAAATCCTTCAAGGATACACGGATATGGAGCGAAACACCATCTTTGGTGAAGTCAAAGGCCACGCCACCCAGATTGCCTCCATGGTAAATATCTCCGTCAACTATCCAGAAGAGGAGATCCCTCCGATCCCCGAAGACGAGAGCAGCGAGGAAGAGTCAGATGCTTGAAGGGTTATCTTGAACCTGGATAGCAAAAGTAGACAATAGGAGCATTACTATTCTTTTAATGTAACCCAAAATGTAATGCTTCTTTTTGTATGAATGAAACTTCCGTCTTTTGCAGTTTAAATTATGAAATTCTTTGCAAGTTTTTTGGATTTTATCATTCCTTTATCTTCTAAGTTCTCTGGTGTATATGCTTTAACTGTCCTTAGTGTTTGAAATGGCTCAAATAGCAATATGAATCTTCATGCCGAGTAACTGGGGACGAACCAAGCAGTTTTGAAACTCGGAAACATGGACCATGCTAAAGGCATTTTTACTAACTAGTTCCAGTAACCCAACACACACACAATCAGATAAGACTTAGAGAAATCAAGGAAAGTTTTAAGTGAAACTTGGGCACACAGGCAATTCAAGTTTCCCTTAGCCGTTAACAGGCTGAAAAATCATTCAGTTTTGTAACGCCGAGTACGCAAGCACAATTCGGGTTAACGTTGAGCAATTTGAAAGATCATTGGGAAATAGATGAGGCGGAAACACCTTGCACTTATAAAGAATATGGATGACAGCATTCCGACAACTTTATTTCATGATCTCAAAAGATGTTTACATAGAATTGAACTAAGTACGGAAAGGTACATAACTTTCTAGACGTTCCCAGGCTTCCGCAATCCACTTGACTTTGTCGGTTTTTTTCAGCAGCTTGTAGAGTGGTAAGGTTTTAGCCCCCAGCCAACTGATAAATCTGCTGACGGCTGCAGCGGAACCCGTCAATCTTTGGACATCTTTTATACATGTAGGTTTTGAGATGTTCAAGATTGCCTTGATCTTTTCCGGGTTAACTTCTATTCCTCTGTGGGAAACAATGAAACCCAGAAGTTTTCCTGAGGGAACCCCGAATACGTACTTAGATGGATTCAACTTCATCTTGTAAGTGCGTAAGTTTTCGAAAGTTTCTCGCAAATCCTCAAGGAGTGTATCTTTTTCCTTGGTTACGACGGCAATATCGTCCACGTAAACATGAACGTTTCTGCCAATTTGACTATGCAAACAGCGTTGCATGCAACGCTGGTAGGTTGCACATGCGTTCTTCAGGCCAAAAGGCATGGTTATGTAATAGTACGTCCCATACGGGGTTATAAAAGAAGTCTTGATTTGATCTTCCTTTTTCATGCGTATTTGGTGGTACCCGGAGTATGCATCCAAAAAGCATAAAAGCTCGGAGCCTGCAGTGGCATCTATTATTTGATCGATTCGCGGTAACGCGAACCTATCTTTCGGACACAACTTGTTCAATCCTGTGTAATCTATACACATTCTAAGAGCAGTGGTGTCTTTCTTCGGTACTAGGACCGGATTTGCGGACCAATCAGTATGGATTACTTCCTTGATGAAATCCGCTGCTAAAAGCCGGATAATTTCCTTGCCAATAGCCTTCCGTCTTCTTCCGTCAAAACGACGGAGACCTTGTTTGACGGGTTTTGATCCGGGAATAACCTTGAGTTGGTGCTCAGCAAGTTCCCTGGGTACGCCTGGCATGTCAGCTGGACACCAGGCAAAAATATCCCAGTTCTCACGGAGGAACTTGATGAGCTCGCCTTCCTATTTGTCGGTCATCCCAGTCCCTACGACGACAAATTTTGTCGGATCTTTGGGATCTAGGATTACCTGTCTTGTATTCTCGGACGCCTTGAAACTATCTGTTGGCTTCCGAGTTTCTTTTCCTGCCGGCATTTCTTTCGGCGATACCTCCTTGGCTAATTCCTTCAGTTCCTCCTTTGCTATAACTCTCTGAGCGCAAAGGGCGTTTTCTTTCTCCAACTCATTTGCCAGCTTGAAATCACCGGCTATGGTGATTACTCCTCCTTTGGGTCCTGGCATTTTCAGCTTGTTGTAGATATAACAGGATCTTGCCATGAATTTGGCGAAAGCTGGACGTCCGAGTATTGCGTGATACACGCTTTCGAACGGCACTACCTCGAAGGATACTTTTTCCTGCCGGAAGTGATCTTTATCTCCGAAGGTGACATCTAGGGAAATTTCTCCTAGGGATCGTGCTTGCCTGCCAGGAACAATGCCGTGGAAGCGTATATTGCTGTAATTGAGCTGGGACTCGGAGATCTTCAAGTGCTTCAGTGTATCCAGGTACATTATATTAATGCTGGATCCTCCGTCCATCAACACTCTTCTTAGCCTAGTGTTTTGAACAATAGGGCTGACAACAAGAGCTTGTGTGCCGGGTTCAGGGATATTTCCGGGATGATCAGACTGATCCCAGATTATCGGTGTGTTGGAGTACTTCAAGAATTTCGGGGTTGCCGGAACAACCGCGTTTATTTCTCGAAGTGTTCTTTTGGCCACCTTTGCTGACGGGGTTGCTAAGAAAGTTAGCATTGCTTCTCCGTCAACTCTCGGAAATTTGGGTTCGCCCTTTCGCTGTTGTTCCTGGATTTTGTCATCAGTGTCCGATTCATTGTCTTCTTTTTCAGCTTCTGGCTTTTGTTTGGCAGGTTTCCTTTTGGAACCCTTCCCTTTATTTCCGGATCCTGCATTGCCTTTCATATGCTTGTTTAGCCGGCATTGCGCGTTTGTGTGGGTTGGTTTCCCAAATTGCGAGTGGTGGACGCAGGGTTCCGACTTAATTCTCTCCCATTCTTCGGGAGTGTAATTGATTGGATCTGGACTGCGGCCTTTCCACTTATTCACCTTTTCTCCTCCAAAGGCTATGTTGACCTCCTTGGGCTTTGTCGTTGACTCTGGAGTTCCTTTTTTGTCAGAACGAGGGGTTTTCTTGGCGAGTATTAGTGACTCAATATTGCCTCCTCTTGCTCTGGTATCATCTTCGGCTGCAGCATGCTCATTAGCGGTTGTAAGCATAGATCCGAGATCTTTGTGCTGTTTAGAACCAACCATGAACGGTACGAGTCCGGGTTTTAGGCCATTGACGAAAGCATGCATTGCTTGTACGTCAGTTACTCCAGAGCAACTATTCTTCATTGCAGTCCATCTGGAGATGAAATCCACGTATGGTTCGTCCTCAAATTGGGTGCAACGGTTCAGCTGGTTGATGCTATTTGGGCGTTTGTATGTTCCCCGGAAATGCTGAGTGAATACTCTAGCCATATCATCCCAGCTGTCGACAGTTCTTGATGGTAAACCATTAATCCAATCTCTGGCTCCGTCTAGCAACATTAGGGGAAGAAACTTGACAGCTTCCAGGTCTGTCCCATTGTTGATTTGGACGGCTGTATAATAATCTGAGAGCCAGGTATCCGGGTTTGTACTGCCGGTATATTTTTGGTAGGTTGGACCAACTTTGGCGAAGCCAGAATGCAGGGTTATCCTTCGGATCCTGTCAGTAAAACACTTAGGACGAAAGTATAGATCATCCTTTTCTGCTCTATCAATGTGTGCAGAATATCTCCCGGCTGAATGGACAGAAGGGGATCTGCTCCTTTCGTTTCCATTGTTGCGCGGACGCGCTTTTCCGAGGTTATCTCTATCTCTTCCGTGTTCACGTCCTTTAGGCGGAGTTCTGCTTCTATGCCTTTCCTTATCCTTAGGAGGTGTCCGGGATCTTTCACGTCTGTGAGGTATATCATATCTTCCAGCTTTTTCAGCTGGGTTTCTCGGAGGTGGCATTATTTTGTCGTCATTCCGGTGTTTGTCTTCCCGATCGTGTGGTTTATATCCATCTTTCGGGAGATGAGGTCCGATTCTAGACGTTGCGTCCCGGTTGTCTGGGTTTTTCCTGTCTTTTCTCGGATCCTCTTTTTTATCCGAATCTCCGGGTTCTTCCGGTCCAGGTGCTCCAGCAGCGCAAGTAGCTGTCTTGCAGAGGACGGAATTATCATGCAGCCTCCCTGATCGTTCTTGGCCTCGCTGTTGCTGCTGTAATGCTTTTCCTAGGAAAGCATACACCCCTTGGAGTTTTTCCCCGTTGGAGTACATATCGTTGTTTAGGATGGCGAACGCTGCTTCCGCGTTTTCCACTGCGGTTTTGTATATTGGTTCGCCCTTGGCATCTTTGCCGTTTAACTGCTTTTGCCAAGATGGGTTATAGAACCTTTCTTTTGGCGGCAGTTCTTCCGGTTTTGCGATTCCGGGTAACCTAGTAGGTTTTAACGCGGATCTATGCTTTCTCTCGTACTCCTCTATTTCTTCCTTCATGACTTTGATGTCATTATGGGTTTGTTGGAGATGTTGCCGAGATCTAAGCAGATGTTGCTGTTGCCGTTAGAAAGCTTGTCTCCTGGCTTCCAGCATCTCAGGGGGTTCATCTGGTCCCACTGGTGTTTGTAATAGCTCTTGCTCTTCCTGTTCCGTCATTGGCGGAGCAGTGATTTCCTTAGATTTCTTTTCCACTGGCTTTGTGCCGCTAACATCTCCAACTTCCAAGTTTTCATCAGCGAGATCGGCTGATTTTTTTCTTCCGGAGTTTGTATTGGAGCTTTTTAGAGGCACGGTGCTTTTTCTTGGAAGAGGGAGGTTTTTTGACAGGCTCATCTTCTGTCATCTCCTTAACATTGGGGAATATCGGAGAAGTTTCTCCGTCTTCTCTCTCTTCCACCGACGGAGGGGTTTTAGGGCTTTCCTGGCTGTCGGCACCCGTTGTATCAGCTGGTTTTGCCATTAGCACTTCATGGAATCCCTCTTGAAAGGACTTAACCTTTCTTACGAAGGCATCCTCGTCTTCGTCTTCGGAGTCGAAGTTATCCGATCCGGTTTCCGACTCCAACCTCGCCTCAATGGCGGCAAGCACGGACTCTGCTTCCGAGTTCATCGTCTGGTTGACGGATGTCGGATCTTCCGCCTCTGTGACGGGTGTTTCTTCTTCCGTCTCTATGACGGGTAGGTTGTTATCTGCCGCTTGCACGGGATTTCCGTCATCCGTGTTTTCAGCGATTTCGGATTGCACCATGCCGATAAAGTGTGTATCACTTTTTTGTCGGCGATCTGAGCAGAATCCGGCATCATAGTCGTCTTCGACTGGGTATAGGGCGGGTGGGATAAATTTGCTTCCACCGCAAAACCCCATTGCCTCTGCAGTTAGTCCGATAAAGATGTTAGCAGATCCGATCGGTAACACGCAGGCACTTACCAGGTGGTTTTGCGCTGGTATATAGGATCCGTTGTCGAGGAAGCGGCCGACGTCGTCGTCGAACTCCAAGCTTCCGACAGTGATCGATCTTCCAATTCCGCCAAGTATCCCAGATCGGAATTTCACGCCTGACGTCGTTTGCCCCACGGTGGGCGCCAACTGTCGAGACATCGTAGTAGTTTTCATAGACGGGGGTGCCATGAGACTACGGTAGAGACGTGGGGTAACGGGATAGCGTAGTAACACAGAACACGGGATTTTACCCAGGTTCGGTACGTCGCGACAGTACGGCGTACCTACTCCTGCACTTCTCACTAATTGGGACTAAAGCCCGTTTATCAGGGTTACAATGTGAGGGTGTAGATCTAGCTTCTCGGCGAGGATGAGCTTCTCGGCGAGTTGCGTAGAGCTTGAACTTGTTGTGTCTAACTTAACTTGTTTAATCTATCTCTCGTCCGGCTTTATATAATAGCCGGATTAGGGCTTACAGAATAAGAAACCTAGAAGACTACGTTTAACTTGTAACTTGGAAAGCAAGGAATCCGTCTTCTCCTCCAAGCCAGATCACGCGGGCCGTGATCCGGGTTCTTCTAGAATCCGGCTTCTGCGCGTCGGACTACTGGGCCGTCCAATGGACCTAAGCCCATTACCATGTAGGCCACCCTGGTAGTCCGGCTCTTTGTCTACCATCTTCTATACCCCTATTCAGTATATATCCGACATTACTGTCCAAATTGGAGACGGGTTCGTTTCCAGCAGAGGTCCGGAGATTTCCACCCGTCTGTGCTTCCGTTCTACCCCTCGGGCCCATGGCTGCAGAAGAAGATTCTTCTTTGATAGCAGTCTTATGTTTCTTCAGCTTCTTTGTTTTCAGAGGAGTTGGGGCAAGACTGAAAGAAGAATATCCGAGAGTTAAAGATCTCGAAGAACTGAAGGAGGATGGTAACTAGGAAAACTCCGGTAAAATACCTGGACGTGGCGATAGGAATTCCGTCAACAGTTACCATTTTCTCGAAAGTCACCTGCATTTTGCGCTTCCGGTCGTTGTAAAAACTAGCATGTAGTTCGCTGAGTTCGGCATCAGAAGCAAGATCATTTCCTCCGAGTTCGTTGAACTGGGAAAGAATTAACAGCATATTAAAAGGCGGAGATACAAGTTAATCTGAGAAAAACTCGGAAACAAGGAAAATATAAATACCTTAGGAACTCGATTTTCCACGTGATAAATGGCTAGGTTTTCTTCGATTTGAGCGCTGGTGGCAACCAGTTGATGAAGCCACTTTATAAAATCTTTCTTGGTATAGGCTTTATCTGTTCCCCTCATGCTATCTTCTGGCCCTTGGTATTCGCAAAGAAGCCGGGAACGAAATGAAAGGGGCTGAATGCGACGTCCGAACCATCATAAAACAGTGTCCTTCCCAGTTAAGGAAGGTTTGGAAGAAGTAAGCTTGGCAATACGGCGCTTTATCTTCATTAAATTTTCCGGCAATGTCTCAACTGCTTCAACTGTCCAACTCTCTCGAGGAATGGCGGCGGAATTAACAAATGAAGGAACCCCGATTTCCTTGCCATGGAATGGGATGTCCTGATGATAAAAGAAAGAACCCAACCAGGATTTGGTGGGTTCTGGCATTTGTATTCTCGGGAACCAATCCTCTCTATTTTTCCGAAGAATGAAAGATATAGTTCCACAGATAGGGGAAATGCCTTCTGTGATGTTATGTTTTACTTCAAAACAGTATTGCCAAAAATCTAGACTAGGAGTTATTCCGACAAATTCTGCTTCTTCGGTCGCAGTGTGTTCGTTGACTTGAAACAGGATCTTTTCCTCCGCCATTTCAGGAGCGAACGGCGGGGAGGCGGCGGAGCTCGCGCCCGCAACGTCCGCGGCGGCGGATAGGTTTTCTCCGCCCGCCGCGGAGGCCGCGGTTTTCTCCGGCTCGTCGCCGGCGTGCTTGGGTGACCCAACTTGTGGATCCAGGTCGCTGATGAGGTCGTTGATGGCGGCGCGAGTGGGCGAAGACGGTGAGCTTGCCATTTCCTGGCGGCGCGATTCGTTTCGGGTGTGCTTGGAGGTGAGGAGCGCTCGGGGCAGTGCGTCGCTTGAGAGCTCGTGCGCGTCAATGGCGAGTGCGGTGAGAGTGCGGAAGGTTTTCGTTGAGGACGAGGATGGCTATTTATAGCTAGAAATCCGTCAAGATACGCGCCAACGGCTATTTTGACCGTTGGATGTTTGCCGCGTGTCACTCGCCGGAAAATCCGGGAAATGAAACGACAGGGTAATGATGGTTATCTCCTCGTTTCCCGCGAGAATCTGTCAGAGATATGTTTCTGGGTTTTCCGAGTAAATCTCAAACGTCGCTTACGTCAGCATGGTTGAGTGCGCTGACGTAAGAAGTTTCTTCTCCGCGAAGGATCGTGAGAGAAAAGCCGGATTTTCAGGATTCCGAGTTTCATGTCACCATCTTTTTCAAAAGAAGAATAAGAAGAATCAAGACTGCTGAATCAATATTTCTCGGATAAAGAATATTTGGCGAACGGCGGAGAATCAGAGTTTCGATCCTTCTTGGGGGCTACTGTCGGATATATACCAAATAGGGGTATAGAAGATGGTAGACAAAGTGCCGGATTACCAGGGTGGCCTAAGTGGTAGTGTGCTTAGGTTCATTAGGCGGCCCAGTAATACGACGCACAGAAGCCGGATTCTAGAAGAACCCGGATCACGGCCCACGTGATCTGGCTTGGAGTAGAAGACGGATTCCTTGCTTTCCAAGTTACAAGTTATCGTAGTCTTCTAGGTTTCCTTTTCTGTAAGCCCTAATCTGGCTATTATATAAAGCCGGACGGGAGATAGATAGAAGGAAAAGAAATAACAGAGAAGCTCTACGCCAACTCGCCGAGAAGCTCATCCTCGTCGAGTGGCTTAGATCTAAACCCTCACATTGTAACCCTGTTTACGGGATTTAGTCCCAATTAGTGAGAAGTGCAGGAGTAGGCACGTCGTACTGTCGCGACGTACCGAACCTGGGTAAAATCCTGTGTACTGTGTTACTACGCTATCCCGTTACCCCACGTCTCTACCGTAGTCTCATGGCACCCCCGTCTATGAAAACTACTACGATGTCTCGACAATAGACGAGGGTGCCATGAGACTACGGGTAGAGACGTGGGGAAACAGGATCGCGTTGAAGGCAAAGACACGTGATTTACCCAGGTTCGGTACGTCGTAATAATACGGCGTCCCTACTCCTGCAATCTCACTAATCAGGGCTAAAGCCTGTGTATACAATTACAATGTGAGGTTCTGTTTAGCTATTCGCTGAGGATCAACTTCCCGGCGAGTTAGCTTGTAGCTTCGTCTCTAGTTATCTTATCTCCCGTCCGGCTTTATATAATAGCCAGGTTAGGGCATACAAAATAGGAAACCTAGAAGACTACGGTAACTTCTAACTTGGAAAGTAAGGAATCCGCCTTCTCCTCCAAGCCAGATCACATGGGCCGTGATCCGGGTCCTTCTAGAATCCGGCTTCTGTGCGTCAGCTTACTGGGCCGCCCAATGGACCATAGCCCACTACCAGTTGGGCCACCCTAGTAATCCGGCACTATTGACTACCATCTGATATACCCCTATTCAGTATATATCCGACAAGCGAAGTATCATTTTATTTGTCCAAGATCTAGAGAAGAAAACCAAGTATTTGTTGATAATTCATACAATATTCACAGATTCAGATCAGTTTCGTCCAGCCACACAAGTATTTTCACGATTTCCAGTGAATCATACATGATTTATGCAGGTTTCTTCAAAGAATCATATATAATTCATATATTTTTTTCGAAGATCATCAGATCCAGTGTGTTTCAACATTAAATATGGACATCGGATCCTCAAATTAGTCAAGATTCACAATCACGGATCTACAGCCGAATCTGTTACTCAGGATCCAAAAAAGATGTAAATTTCAAGAATTAAGAGAAAACGCTAAAACATGAATCCAGTCTACTTTCGGGATCTAACTACATCATTATAAAAAATCTCTAAGAAACTATAAATAAACCAAGAAAAAACCAGAATAAAACCAGAGTTGCGCTTGGGAGATGATATAAGCTATGAGGAGTACGAGCGCTACGGTAAACAGTTGCCTCCTGACGGGCCTGATGTTGACACTTGCACTAGACTGGATGATGTTCAGCTTGAGGAGCTTAACACTCGCCACGCCTTGTATCGCATCAAGTATTACCAGCTATCACAACGACAAGTGCGTGAGGATAAACTTCACTATGATAAACTGAGCGGGGATTATCTCCGTAGCCGTATTCAGGAGAATAGATATTTCAGGTTCTATCAAGAAGATGGCGAATTAGATTGGTTTTTCCACCCCGATTACTGCAAACTTGCTGGCCTGGAGGACTACCAACGGCTCGTCCCTCGAAATTATTGTTATCAGTATGCACGTTGGGATCAGTACCACAAGTATTTCAATAGTTATGAGACCGAACAAGAATATATCCTATTCTGTGAGCAATTGTCGAAGAGACTAAAGTGGATGGAGGCTTATATGCCAAACAATTCGCCATCTCTCAAGTGGGGAATGATTTTGACAAGAGGATCTTACCAAGCAATCAAGATCGCCACTGAGTTCTCCAAGATAACTTGGAGTTTAGCCTTTTCCGGCTTCTACGAGTGGGTACATAGCACGCGCTTCAAAGTTTGTTACATCAACGAGCTCGACGGTGTCTTCTACGAGATTTGGCAGCGGTACACTAACGAGACGAAATTCAGAGATGCCTTGGATGAAGTCTATCAGCTTAATAGGTTCCCGTTGCGCCAACACAGAATGAGATATGCACTGGAGAATGACATGTCCTGCTTCGACCTGGAAGAGGAGTATCTTCTTTGCACAACTTGCCTCCAGGAATTTACAGAGGATAAAGCCCAGGTTACAGAGGAGAAGGCCCGGGAGTTGATTGCGGAAGCACTTAGGAACAAGAAGCGGAAACCAAACTTCTATGAGGATTACTGTAGAAAGAAGGGCGACGTCGCCCGTGCTATTGGATTATTTTCAGGTTAGAGATATGTAGTCGGGCTTATAGGGTTAGAAATAATCGCACAAGGACTAGTGTACGTACTTATTAATCTAATTCCAGGTTAGCCGATGCACCGCATCCAACAAGTTACCCGAAGCGTGAGCAAAAGCAAAGATGCAAAAAACAACGCACGGCCAATATGGATTTCGCGATCACAAAGGACCTCTTTTGTGTTGTTGTGTCGGCTGATCGCCCCCAGACATGTGTCTCGTGTGCTATAGAATCAAGGTTCTTTAACTTCTAGAGTAGTGTTTGTTCCAGAAATTTGTTCTGGAGTGGTTTAGTTTCTGGAGACCTTGAAAAGGCAGGCCGCTTCAATTTCCTTTGGTGTACGAAGTGCTATCAAATGTTATCGGGCTAATTTCATACGAAAAAAAGACTACTTAGGATATGTGAAAAAAGTCAAGATAAAAATATTTAATCTATTTTTTCATATACCTTATTCTCGATGTTTTTGATAGCTTCCTAGTTCATATCATTTTCCATCTGTGAATTATTTCAACTGCTGAACCATAAAGAATGAAAACAACCTCCAATCCTTGACCTGTCTATTTAGAGTTATTTTGCAAGGACAAAGTTTCTTTCTTTGTTTTTAACAACGGAATACTAGGAATATTTACAATTGAAAACTTCCAAATTTTGACCAAAATAAAATTATCTTCTACACGAAAAGGAAATAAAAATATATTTACTCTTGTTTTTTACTTGAAATAGATAGTTATATTACCTATGAAATATTCCACATTATAATCAGTAGCATATCCCATATTTATCAACTTTTAAAAGGAAAATAATTCTGAAACATGCGGAAATGCAAAACCATTATCTCGAGTCGGAGTAGCGGAGGAAAAATGGTGGTGGAAAACATAAAGTCTAATATGGACCCGAGCAAATGGACTTTGCATCATTTTTCATGTTTCGAACCGAACTTTTCTCCAACACATATTTTAGGTAAAAATATGTTAAGATTTTATTATAGAAAAAAATTATGTAAATAAAATTACTAAATTTTCACTCACCTTTAAATATTTTCTTATGTTTGTATTCTTAAGAGAGTGTGACTGCACGCTTTTTAGAAACCTATATATTTACGAATGAAGGTATACACATTTGGAGCATTTTAATTTTATCAAAATTATATTATTTTTTAAATATCCAATGATCCAATTTAGAGTTCCCACACAAGTATATAAAGAATATATGACTATTGTGAATGATTCTTAGCTAGATGCAAAAATTATTGATCATGCGATATCTCACCCCATCATCATTGTTGTATGTCATATCATGTTGTATCATGTCAAGGTTACTTTTAGTATTGTAACTCTAGAAACATCTTCACAATTACTTGTTATATTCTGCACTCAAAACACTCTACTAACTTTGTACATCAATGCATAAATGCATTCTGGTATACATAATGACATATCTTATTTTTTGGAGTATGTGATACCTTTGTTTTTCTTATATTTGTTGAGAAGTCCTTTGTAATAGAGAATTTACTTAAACACTGAAACTTATATCTTACAAATATAATTATTTTTAAAATAATAAATTTAAATTTTTAATTTAATAAAAGAAGATGTATTTGTGATGATAAATACTACAAAAATAGGAAAAATACACAACTTAATATGCACAAACATGATTACATTGTATTTTTTTGCTTGTTTGTTATATACCTCTGAATATTATTTAAAATAATATATATAGCAAAGTCAAAACATGACATACATTTAGTGATAAGGAAAATGTTGACTATGTAAAAAGTTTGGTATAAATGGGCGAGAAGGGTCTATATTAACTATGTATGGGTAAACAAATAAGTTTCTGATACCCAAAAAAGAGTTTTTCAGGGTCCCCCACCAAGGTCAAACAGTTAGGGGCACGGTCAACATTTAACATTAAAAATTTATCCAAGCATGTACTCTCTCCGTACTAGAAAGTAAGACGTTTAAGGTATTTCTAAACTTTCCCCCACGAGGCCCGTGCGCAAGCAGGGATCTTTCCCCCGCGAGGCCCGCGGCCATTGGCAATGACGAACTGAAGATGCGTGCCGGCGAGGTCGGCCCTGCCCCGCCGACTGTGGTTCTTCTCCCACCGACGGCGACGCGGATGCGGATACGAGCTCCGATGCTGAAGGACGGCCTGGACATGCGGGGCACCCCACCTTGTAGCCTGACGACCTTGACGCAAAAAGGGGAGGAGCAGGACGGGGTTCGACCTCGAGCAGAAGGTACCACCACTCTGGCTTTTCTTCATGTTCTGGTGCGCTTGATCAGATACTCTGGCTTTTGGTCCTGGTGTGTTCTAGGGTTAGGAATTGGGTAGCTAGGATTTGATCCTGATGTGTTCTAGGGTTAGCTAGGACTGGGTAGAGACGCACTAGAGTCCTGCAGAGAAGAGTCCTGCTAGGATATGATACCAAAGGTGACTGATGTTGAGACCCAAAATAATGCGGTGCTAGAAATGTTAAAATGGAATCTGTTGAAATGCTAGAAATGGATGCAGTGTCAGGCTTCTGATTTGTTATAATGGTTGTGTTGATTTGATCTTGAAATTTTGTACCAACTGGACATCTATTTGTAACTGATGAAAACATGATAATCTTTTTGAATTAATCAATACTTCCAAGATTCGACATTCTGGTGTGCTTGTTAACTGAATTTAACAAATTCCTTGTTAATCACTTGCAGTATTTAACTGAAGTTAACAAATGTGAATTTAATTTAGCAAGTGTTCATTAATTAAATTAACTTGCTTGATTGCTCCTACTCAGTAATTAAACTATTTTTTCAGTAATTTGTTTGAGTATTTACTACTTCTGAAACTTGGTGGAGTAATATTGCTGCTTGCTTCCTTGTGCACCGCTCTAGCAGCTAGCAGTGAAGTAGCTTAGCTTAAGAGCATATTCTTCTCTGTAGTGATGTAGCTTAGCTTAAGATTATTTTCCCTGCCTCCTAGCCTGCAAACCAGGGAGCCAAAAAATATCCTTAAACCTCCCCCACATGGTCGCAGAAGCTTAAAATCTGGAGCCTCACACCAGACGACGACATGACCACATGGTCGACCGAGCTCTCCTCTTCCTGGAAGACTCGCCAAGCAAGATGAGTTCAAGAAGCTCCATGTTGTGGTACGCCACTCCTCTCTCTCTCGTCTTGTATTCTTGCTTGAAGTGAGGAGTAAATATTGGAGTGCTCCATCTTTGTACTCTGCCTGAATGTACTCCAATCAGGAGTAGGTGGAGTGATGCCTTAGTGCCTTGTCTCCAATTAGGAGTAATTAATTGTATGAAAATTGCCGTGTTGCTTGCTTCGGGTTGAGTGGGACTTATCTTGATATGAGTATGAGTGCAGTAGCAGTATTAAATTGTTCAAGTTCAAATTGCACACTTGTTTGAGCGGAGTGTAAATTGCACAGTTGTTTGAGCATAGTAATCTTGCACACTTGTTTAAGTAATTTGCAAACCGAGAGTAATTTTATCTGGTTACCAAACATGGGAATTGGAAAATATTTTGCAAACCTCGGAGTAACTGTATCTTATTCCCTTCTTAAGTATCTTGTTGTCGAATGTATCTTATTTGAAAACTGAGAGTAATTGTATCTTGTTTGAGCTAGTTCTCTGCTCTGCTTGTCTACAATCATAGCAGTTTTTCTACAATCCTGCTGTTAGTAGTAGAAGTGCTTGCTGTATTTAGGCAGTTGCAATACTTGTAACTATAATTTCTGTCAAGGAGTAGCAGTAGCAGTACCACTACCACTTGCTAGCATCCGTAGCAAGTTTTTGCTTTTACTGTTTGCTAGAAGCAGCAGCAAGTGCTTTCTTGCTACTCCAAATAAAAACACAATTAAGCCAAATACTCGAAATAGCAAAACACAAATATCGATATATTACACCCAACTATTTCTTAGAGTCTCAATAAATTACACACAAGTACTCCATTTCAACATAATTACACACAACAACCATTTCAACATAATTTACACACAACAACCATTTCAACATAATAAGCCTAGCACCCTTCTCTCTCTTGATGAACATCTAAGCGTAGCACCGGGAGAGCATTGGCATAAACTTCTGGAGGGCAATGAGTCCTTAGAGGTAGGTACCCTAGCTCTCTTTCCACCACGTCCTTATGCAGATGGGGACGCTTATAGCTATTTCTGCTACTGTGGTTCATGATTTCCACCATACAAGCTTGGAGGGTTAGAAATTTTTTGTTGAGCTTAGGGGCGTCATAACACTCAAATTCTTCCATAACGCTTTTAACTAAATACTGCAAAGTTGTTGGGATTCTGCGATCTGTTAGCGATTGTAGCGAGTTGAAAAGACCAAGAACAAGGACATTTAAATCTGGGCTTCTCGGTTGTTGAATCGGTTTGATATCAAGTCCAGTCTTAGCCATAGCCGCAATGAATTCTGGGTCATTGGGCAAAATATGGGGTTTGGCATTATCTTGCTGGATGAAAATGGTTTCTCCGGCATATTTATCAGGCCAACCATCCACTATGGCAGGCATGACCTTGTCGATTATGAACTCTCGCATCACTTGTCTGTCGATTTTAACCGCCTTGGTCTCCATTGTAGCCTTAGGTCTATTATCACTTTCTCGTTGTGCTGGAACTTCTCTTACGAAACACCAAATACCAATTCTACCAGAAAAGGTCTCATTTACAACTTTATCAAACCTAGGTCTTGCCACCACGGTGAGGACCATAACTTTGCCAATGTTGTTTTTGTTTGCATCTGATCTTATAGGGTCTTCTTCAGTACGGAATAGGTAGTAATTCCTGTCCTCATTGGTCATGTTGAAAAATTTCTCATCTAGATGTACAATATTCAACATTTTAGCCATTTTTGGCCTTGCATGTGCTCTAGTTTTCTCGTCTACGAATGAGAAACAAAATTCCACCCTAGTCTTCATGTGTTTTCCGGTTAGTGATGGCTTTACTGAGTTTGAGTGCCTCCTTATTTCCTTCATTTGGAAGCGTCTAAAAAGTGTTGTAGGGATGCATCTTAGCTGCCAAGCTAGTGATCGGAAGGTGGATCTTTGATTCAATGGTATTGTCGGGATTAGTTCCATATGAATATCGACTGCTTTTCTTTCGCATCTTCCTTTTTTTTTGCAACGTTCCTCTAAACCAGCTTCAATTTGTTGCATGGCTTTTTTCCCAATCCTTTTGATAACTTGAATGCCCACTCCAAAAAATTATGCAATGTTTTTCTTGTCATCTCTTTTAAATTTTCCTCCTCTGCTCATAGAAAGAGTATGCATTGCCACATAGGCAGCATATTTTTTACTGTCATTTAGTAGAATTCTTTTCCTTCTTGGTTGCTGCAGACCTGCTATACTTCCTTAATCTTCAAGCAAACTTTCTTCATCTTCAAGCATAAGTTCATCTTCTTGTACTCCTGCATGCATGGAAATTTTAGAGTAAAAATAAGAACACTTCCAATAGAAAAATGTGGAATCGTGTTGTTTATAAAACGACTAGGAGAGCACTAGTATATGGAGGAACATAAAGCAATGGACAGAGATGGATGAGAGCTTTGCAATCTCTGAATTTGGAGCAGTAATACAATAAGTATTGTAGCATTTATCTGGGTTCAGAGTAACAAGTAGTGCTTGTTTGTGCAGCAGGAGTAGTATAGACAGTCATGCTCACTGGCAGCAACTTGCTAAGTTAATTGTGATGATTTGCTTGTATTCAGTCTTGCTTCATAATCATTTTTGGACCTGTGGGAGTATCATTCTGCCTTTTCATATTGATTAATCTTCACTACCAAATTCTGTGCGATCAGGGACATTTTGTGTGCAACGTTTCAATAACATCGCGTGTTTCCATCGCGGATGGCTCAAAAGTGGAGTTTGCTCTCGACGTATTGGTTTGGTCCGTCGCAGACTGGTTTTGCCCGACTTTTTGCTAGTTTTACGTCGCGGATTTTCGTCTCTGGCCTAGTAGCCCACTAAGGGCCCAGTTGCCTTCGACAAAACTTGCCTGGTCACGTAGAACGTCGCGAATTTTTCTTGGGGCCACACATCCTGCCCTGTTTGACTGCTTTGACCGGCAATGACCACGCCCTTAGTGCCTGGCCCCGCCTTCAGGCCGTGTGCACCGTTTGTAGCCGTTGGTACTGTGGGACCCAATTTAGCCGTTGACACAGCTGAACATACCAATTAAATAACTCGACCACACCACAGCAAAGCCACTGCCGTAAATCCTCCGCCGCCGCTGCCGTAAATCCTCTGCCGCCACTGCCGCTGACGAGGGCGCGCAGCTAAATTTCCCTCTCCTCTTTCTCCCTTGGCGATTTTAGGGTTCTTCCCTGTCTCCCCTGTCTCACATGGCACGCAGGAAAAGCATGGACGCTAGCGACGAGAGTTCGTGCTCGTCGCATGAAGGGGGGTTCCTCCTCGCCGCCGCAAACCATTCCCATACACTCCGAGGCCCTTGGACCACTCCAATGAAACAAAATGTCTGTGCAGATTGAAGATGGCCATGTGGGTTTCTTGGACCGACCATAATCCAGGCCGGAGATTCCTGAAATGCCAAAGACGCTTGGTAAAGTTTCGTGCTTTAGTTTCAATTTGGTTGCAAGATTTTTCTTTTGGTTAAATTTTATCTTATTTTGGTTGCAGAAGCATGGCATTCCTTATGGTTGTGGAAAGTTCTCATGGTATGACCCGGAATGGACAGAATTCCAGGAACAGATGGTTCTTCAACTGCGTAATGCAGTGTTTAGAGAGACGGACGAGAATAGCACATTGCAGGAAGAGATAAGTGCACTGAGGCAGAAGCTAGATCAGGTGTTGCAGCAAGGGGTACACAGAGAAGGTGCTGATGAAGCTACTGGAAAACCGGCTCATGAAGGCAAGATTCAAGATTCTGGCCACAATCTATTGATGATTTGGGTTTTTTCAGTTTTATTTGCAATGTGTCTTGGCATGATGATGTCTGGCAGTTGAGTAATGACATATTAGCAATGTAAGAAAGATAATTGGTTAATGGTAGCACTTGAGTAATATCATGTTCACGGTCAATTTTATGAGCACTTGTATGTACTCTATATTTAATGCTATGGTTTTGACATATACGAGACAAATAGCTAAAAATCACACACACACACACAAACACACAAACAAAATTCAAATAAAATGCAAGAATGCACTTCAGTTCAACACAAGAATGCACACACGCATGCACACCAGTTCAACACAAGCATGCAAGCAGACATGTACAATAATTAAACACACAGCATGCAAACATGCATGCACATCAGTTCAACAAAAGCATGC
Organism: Alopecurus myosuroides; assembly: GCA_028641055.1. Taxonomy (NCBI): domain Eukaryota; kingdom Viridiplantae; phylum Streptophyta; class Magnoliopsida; order Poales; family Poaceae; genus Alopecurus; species Alopecurus myosuroides. Next base: position 45,445,970 of record CM054058.1, read on the forward strand.
ACACAAAGCATGCAAAATCATTTCGACACATACTTGCACACAGGCATGCAACACTAGTCTATATCGCTATCATCTGCGGGCAGTGCACCCATATCACTATCATACTCCGCATATGTGTCGTCTACTTCATCCTTACTGACTTCTAATTCATGGTCACCATCTTGTACTTCACCTTCCTTATGCTGCACAGACACTTTTTCCGATCTTTGACATAAGCCCAAATCTCATCTGCTGAGAGGAAGCCGGGAGCCATGTCAGTGCGTTCCAAAGTAGCCGGAGGCGGAGGATGGGATACCGGGTCATCAGTAACATCCTCATTGTCAGAGACTTCGACATCTTGATGTGCTAGAATACTAGGCCTCTCCTCCTCATCATTGTCCTCCTCATCTTGGTACTTATCATGTTCAGACACATCAAAGGTCCGCCTATGCTCAAATTTTTGGACTATTCGCCAGTGTTCTCCCCCTACATTGTCTGGCATATAAAACACTTTCTATGCCTGGGTTGACAAGATATACTTATCATCCTCATACCACAAATTGGAAATGTTGATGCTCCTGAACAGTTTATCATACTTTTCCAGTTTGAACCTGCGCGTGCCCCTGCCTGCTTCAAGACGATACCAGTCACAGCCAAACAAAACAATTGTCCGTTTATGTTTCACGGTAGAGATATAAGTCAGCTCTTTGATTTCCTTCAGGACACCATAAAAATCTCTTGCGTCTCCGCTGTGATCTCCATCATCCATGACTCCCTTGTTGTGCGTTTTCTTGCCTTTTTCACGCTCAGCGGTGACAAACCGAACTAAGTTCACATGACAAACTGAATATATTTTAAGTTTGCTGTGTGGGCCAAGTGCCAATGTGAACAACTCATCTTTATTAACTTCTGGTATTTCCCGTGCCTTGTACATCATCTGTGTACCACAGAAAAAGAAAAACAACATGGTCAAAATCATGCAATGAAATGCAAAAGGAAACTTGCATGCTCTTTGAACCATCTTGGAAAATCCTGCTCAACCCTAACTTCGACATCAGGTGTCCCTTCTACCTTCAGCTTTGTCCAGAACTTTCTGCAAACCATGAAGAGTTAATAAACTCTGGTAACCATGGGGTATACAATATGTAGGGTAACATAAAATTCAGACGTAGGGAACATACTGGATATAGCCTGTAACCTTGCTGCAATTTTTTAGGACATACCAAGTCATTCTATGAAGCTCTTTGACAGGGTCTCGGTGCTATTATGATTGATCACAGTATATGCTCCAACTAAACGTGCACCATGGCCAAACACATCACAAGATGATTCTTCTCGTTCAAATATTTGTTGAACCTCATATCTCCGTTGCCGGTTGTACCTTATCTCAATATCTTCTTTCAAGTATCTACTGGCAAATGTCAAGCACCCGGAGGCAATGTAAGCCTCTGCAATTGAACCTTCTGGATGTGCCATGTTCCTCACATATCTCTTCAAAGTACACAACATCCTCTCGATTGGATACATCCACCCATAGTTCACAGGATCTCGGAGCAAAGCGTTGTCAGGTAAATGCACAGACAGGTGGACCATAACATCAATAAATGCCGGCGGGAAGATGTTTTCAAGCCTGCACAAGATTACTGGGATTTCAGCTTTCAGCCGGAGCAAAACACTTCTTTCCAACCTTTTAGTGCACAAGTCCTTGAATTTTTTTCCTAGGTCACCTATCGTCCGGTAGACATCGTCTTTCAGTAATCCCTGCAGCCCAGCAGATAATGTTCTCTGCAACAGGATGTGGCAGTCATGGGTTTTAAGTCCCGAGATCTTGCGTGTTTATACGTTGACACACTTGGACATGTTGGAACAAAAACCATCTCGATATGTACAGTCAAATAGAAGCTGGCATGGCTGTGTCTTTGCATCTTTGTTTAGGGTATAGTTTCCATATGTCATTACAAATTTATAGTTCTTCGGGTCCACATCCGGGGGCATTACCGGTGGATCCAGCTGCAATTTTTTTCTAATGCCAAGGGTATGAAAATCCTTCCTGGCATTGACGGTTTCCTTATTCTTCCCTTCCAGTTCAAGGACGGTGCCAAGGATGTTGTCTAAGATGTTCTTTTCGATGTGCATCACGACGAGATTATGCCGAAGTTTCAACTTTGGCTAGTAATGCAAGTCTCACCAACCAAGCCTACGCTTCCAGATTGGTGTAGGTTCTCCACACTTCCTCTTCTTTCTGATGCTCTGGGGACCAATTCCTGGTTTTAGATGTCTAACCTTCTCCAGCTCAGTTTCTAACTCTTTATCAGTAAGTGAGTCTGGATGCTCGTTCTTGACGAAATGTTTACCTTGAAGGTCTGTCTTTCCCCGCCAGTAGTGGTCATGGGGGAGGAAACGATGGTACCCAATGTTGCACAATTTGTTGGTTATGGGCATTGATAGAGGATCTTTGTCACAATGCAGACATGCAGCATAGCCTTGAGTGGTACGCCCAGACATAGTGCCACAAGCTGGGTAGTCGTGTATGCACCAGAGTACCGCAACACGAAGATCAAACATTTCCCTAGAAAATGAATCATAAGTCCACACACCCTTCCAAAGGTCGTACAAATCTTCAAGCAACGACTGAATGAAAAGACCAAAGTCCTTTTCAGGACTTGTTTTGCCAAGGATTAGCAAGCAAAGCATGTAGTATGATGGATCATTGAACTCCTCTGGTGAATGGTTGTACGGCATAACAAACACAGGAAACATGCTATAGCTTTTGCTCATGGTTCCATAGGGATTGAAGCCATCAGAGGCAATGCCGAGCCTTACGTTTCTAGGATCGTCCGCAAATGTTTTGAAGTCATCGTCGAAAGCCTTCCACGCTGCACCATCAGCCGAATGAGTGAATATGTCCTTTTAAGGTTTCCTCTTTAACGCATGCCAGTGCATGTTCTCCGCTGTTTTCCTCGAAACAAACAATCTCTTCAGCCTCGGTGCCAAAGGAAAATAACGCAACACTTTAGCAGCAGATCTCTTTCTTTCCGGATACTTCCACCTCGATGCTTGACACTCTGGGCAGTTGTCCTTGTCAGCATAATCCCCTCTGAAAAGTATGCAGTTGTTTGGGCACACGTGTATGCTGTCATATGAAAGACCCATCTCCTTCATATAAGCTTTTGCTTCTCTATATGATTTGGGCAGTGTATTACCGTCCGGAAGTGCCTTGGCAAATATACGCATCCAAGCATCAAAAGCAGCGTTGCTGACCCAGTAATATGATTTGTGATGAAGTAGCTTTATCATTAATGCCAGCCTACCGACGTGTTTATTTCCCGGGTAAAGCGGGCGCTCTGACTTTGTCAACAATTTTTCAAATACTTTATCATACCCACCTTCGACCTCAGTTTCTGTTCCTTCATGGGCTGTTACTCCCGTGAGGTCTTTCAACATTGCTTCCATTTCATCGGCTTCTCTATCTGCCTCATCTTCGTCATCCATATCCATATTATGATTCCCATGACTGGCATTATCATCCTCGTCACCACCATTGCCATCATTATGTGGAGGATCTTCAATAATCACGACATCACTTGGCTCTCCATGATGTATCCACCGAAGGTAGGTACTAGAAAATTTGTGGATCTGTAAGTGTCGGGTCATCTCTCCAAAATGTTGCATCTTCATATTTACACACCTCGTGCATGCACTACAAGAAAACTCACCTGTAGAGGCATTTTCATAGAGGCACTCATAGCCGTGTCTCTTAAATCTTAATTCAATTTGTTGTAGAGGCATTAAGAGAGACACTTTAGTGAATGCCTTAACAATAGAGACATCTACCTAGGGACATCCTCCATAATGTCTCTTATTTTTCATGTAAAGTCATTGTAAGAGGCATTCTTGAGAATATCTTAACAATAGAGACACCTCACTAAGACACTCATCATAATGTCTCTTCAAACCTCCGTAAAGGCATTAAGGAAGATAGCTTTGCGAGTGCTTAAACGATAGAGTCATTCTCTACAGACACTGCGTGTGTCTATTTTATTATGAGAGACAAATTAGATAATACCCTAAAAGTGATATCTATAACACCAGCACTATAAGAACATCATGAAGACAAATCAGAAGCTCCAGAATACATCATGGTACAAGTTTAGGAAGGAACAAAAGTAGAAACTTACTTGCCTAATCTAGAAACATTAGTGATTACTTTACATATGAAAAAATGTCTATAAAGTTTCTCTCAAATGTCCCGAGAATTGCTCTGCTAAACCACCTTTTTGCGAAGTGAATTTCACATGCACGCTCCACTCATGCCGAAACCAGCGTCACAACTACACGCTCACCTACTGGGCTACTATTTCCAGCCACATGGCCAGTGCCAATGTGTGTAACCATTCGAGAAATACACCCTATATTACTGTTGTATTTTTTTGCGCATAGGATGACGCCATGAATATTGTTGCATCTGTTTGTAACCCTAGATATTATTCTCTTAATAGTTAACACCAGAATTTTGTTTTGGAAAAGGATCTGAAGTTAAAGAAAACTTTCCACTCATTCTAATTAAAAATAATACCTCAGTTAAAATCAATTTGTCTGTTATAAAAATAAGTTGGTGCGAACCAACCTGTGGGTGGATGGTTAGGAGGGTGGTTTTACCCCCAGCACACTAGAGTTCAAACCCCAGGTTTGACACTTGTGTGTCGCATTTAGGCGGAATATTCTTTCAGTGGGAGGCGACGTTCCCGTCGACAGTGAGACGCCTGTGGTGACTTCGTCAATCTCAAAACCCGCCGACTCAGTCTCTCGGAGGTGCTCATAGGGGTAGGGTGCGCGTGTGTGCGTTCATAGGGGTGAGTGTTTGCGTGTGTATGTGAGCGCTTGCGTTTGCAATGTGTTTCTAAAAAAACCAGTTGGTAAAATGTTTTGTAAAATGAAAAGGAGAAAGAAAAAAACCACAGAGCCATTGTCATACCCAAGCCCACCTACACGCAAGGGCCCAACTAAACCCCCACCTCCCCAATCCTATGAGTAAAATGCACTGGCGGTCCTAAATGTTTCCGCGCACTGTCAAGTAGGCACTAAATGTATGAAAATCGACATCTAGGTCCTGAAAGTTCTGTAAGTCGTTCACGCGGGGTCCTTTTCTCGTCTGACCAGCGCTCACCGTCGCCACGCGGCAGTGGGCCTAGGAGGGTGAACGGCTGGCAGGTATATTTGCGGATACCACCCACAAAATCGCTATCCTTCTCAGTCCCCAGTCCCCGCGTCTCTGAGCTCTCTGTTTGGCGATTGGCGAGGCGACCGGCGGCATGAGGTGTTGCTCCGACGGCGGGAGAGCTGAGGCGGTCTCCTCGTCGCGACGCCACATGGATGGCGCCTGCAAGCAAAGGGCCAGTGCTGCGGCGACCCGGCGATCCTCCTCCCGGCTACGGTAAGCAAACCGAACCCTAATCCCCTCTCTTGCTAGTAGTATGTCGTGGTAGTAGAAATATAGGTCAAGTTCGATGTAGTTGTTGAAAAAATGCATGCTATTTAGGACCACTTGAGGAGATATTCACCGTAGAAATCAATTATGCTGGAATTTTTCGCGGATTTGGCTTGTCGAAGACGTATGTTGATGGCAAGGTTGCGATTTTCGACGGATGCGACGCATACACTTGGTCTCCACTGTGGCTCACGGATATTTTGCAGCAGTTAGGATATAACCAACTACAAACAGCAACCTACTTCCTACTTAGCAACTGCTAAGTACAACAAGATTACAATTGCAACAACAATGGCACTGATCAAAGTCCTAAACAACAGAATCAAAACATCCATCTTCTTAAGACATTCTTCCATTTGCTTCTGCGCCCGATCATTCTTCACCAAATTCTTCACAGTTGTTGCTTCTTCCACCTCTGCTTCTTCAGTCCATGAACTAGGCCCACCACCAGCAATGATCCCATTTTCCACAAGGAAATCAACATGGCTATCTTCCCCATATTTCCAGTAGTAATGATTGCAAGGATTCTGCCCAATCTATACAAAAATCAAACGAAAAAATCATTGCTTCTTAGCACACTTTGGACAGAGCAAGAACATTCGGCAATCGGCAATACAGTGCAATACGAAAAAATCGAACAAAATTAACCCGATGGTTAGAACACTTGTAGAACACCCGTCCAGGATTTGCTTCAGAATTGGAAACGCAACTAATCATCCGACGAACTTGGCAGCCCGGGCAGAGGACTAATGGCAGCAGCGGGACAGGGGCTACGGCCGCCGGTGCAGCTATCTGACGTGGGGCATGCGATGAGAATGCCTGGCTCTTCAATCGATTGCCAGCTGCTGAGCTTCCAGAGGCATACATGGCGGCTGTGGCGCTGGAATCGCGGGAGAGCACTATGTGCTGCCCTAATCGATTTAGGGACTGGGGAATGGGAAGATCACAACTTAAAGGGGTTCATTTGCATTTTTCCAATGGCCAGTCGCGGGAAATAACCTGCCAAATGCCCTCCTAGGCCCACTGTCGACGTGGCGACGGTCAGCACTGGTCAGACGAGAAAAGGAACCCGCGTGAATTACTTACAGAACTTTCAGGACCTAGATGTCGATTTTCATACATTTAGGACCCATTGCATTTTACTCCAATCCTATCCCCCACACATCCACACACGCACCACGATCCTCAGACCACACCTTACCGTTCTTTCCCCAACCTCCCAAGCGTCGACGCATCAGACGTACACGCACGTCGCCTCTCCCTCACCTCCTTGCTTGCGCCGCTTCCTCCTTTCTCAGCTCACCTGCTCTCTCCTCTGTCCCTCTAGCAGATACGTGAACTTGCAGTGGAGAGGAATCATGTCCAACTACGCCATCCAGACGTGGAGGACGCTATCAGCGTTGCTGCAACTTCGCATTCAACTTATGTTATGATGTTTCAGTAGAATTTTGATGCACTACACTATCAATCTCGTTTTGTCTTCAGATTTCTTGACTACTTTTTGGTGTGTTGGTGATCAGTTGGAGAGGTGGGAGGCGTTGTTGAGATATTACTAGGTGTTGATCCAAGAACTCCAGAGGAGCGAGGACGTGAAGAAGGCTCTGACTGAGGTCGAAGCCAAACAAGAATTGATGGGTATATATCTCCCTCAGCCTTGACGCCAGGTAATTATAGGCTACAACTACTATTGAAAATTCATGCTTTAATCATCTACTAACTGTCAGCCGGTGGACTTGGCCATAGTTCTAAATAAATAAGATACTGGTTACTGAATTTTGTGTAATTACAAAAGAGAAATTTGTTCGTACCAATTGAATAAATCAGTGTTGCAGAGTTTAGAATTTAAGATCCTTTATAGACTATTGAACAAGCATGATGCAGATTATAGCATCCTATTTGAAAAAAAACATATCTAGCCAACTACTACATCCATCTCAAAATTTTAGACGTTTAGGTAAGCCAAAAAAGCTAACCAAAGCATCTTATAATTTGAGACAGAGGTAGTACTCCTTTGTGTTGCATCTTACAACATCCTATTTGAAAAATAGAATTTGTGTAGGATGATAAATCTGTTGTTGCAGGCCACTGTTATAAATGGATACTCCTAAATTACAACAGGTTACCTTAGTGTGCATTCAGGTTACCATATCATGTGTGCATTCAGGTAACACCTAATTTTTTCACTATCCTACTTGTATTTTGTTAACCTTCAGATAATATGTGTGTGTTCAGGTTACCATATAGAGATGTGTGCATTTAGGTAACCATATAGAGTGGAAGCTGTACACTGGAATTCAAGTTGAGTTGAATGAATTCCAGTGTGTCCCTAATTCCTGAGTATAATGCACTGTCATGTCATTATACTACACTAGTTTAGCTGAGTAGACAAGATACTATTTCACAAACCAAAATTATAGTGAAGTAAATAAGATACTATTCCACTAACCGCAATAACAGGGAAGCAATGAAGATACTACTCAGCATAGTAGATTGTACGCCAAGTCTGATACCTCCTCCTGTGACAACCAAGAATTCCAGATTTTAGTGCTACCAGGCATTGGTAGCAATACACGATTTTTCTCTGTTAAATGCCATAGCGGAGACTAACTAGGGTTCAGGAGAATAAGCGAATCAATTTCCTCCTCTCTTGCAATACCTACTTTCTTTTTTTCTCTTTCAACCCATGGGTACATGTAACATACAGAATGTCAGGATATTTTTTCTCGACCCATGGAGTATATATCATTTATACATTTTGTAAGCTTATAAGCAGTGTTGATCTATTTACATCATCTACATGTTGGATAGAACATGCATAATAGAGAAAATCAGGGCAAAACTTTGCATATTTCAGGAGCTAAAGACTGAAAAATGACTAGCTGCTGGGTTATCTTGCACAGGTTCGTCAAGTTCGTCCTGGGCATCTTTCATAGGTTAGCCTGGTTCATGCTGGACATGCTGCTGATTTAGATCAGGTAATAGTACTGGTATTTGTTGATCCATGTGATTTATCTGTCCATGTTGATCCATGATGGTACAATTTGGATCAGGTAGGAGTACTGTTGATTTTGCACAGCTTCAGTCAGGTTTGTTCGTCAGGAGCTACAGTCAGAGCGGTGGCACGGACAAGGCTGAGACGTCACGTCGAGGACACTTGAGCTGGATCTCATGGCGGCAACTTTCTCTGTCTACTAGCATGATGGGTGGCGCTCCGCCGGAGCCGAACCATTGGGACACCCCAGCTCGAGCGCGGAAGAGGACGTCCATACAAGAGAGCGCGTAGCCAGCTGGCAAACGGAGCGGAAAAGTCGACGAGGTCGAGCTCCTAAGCGGGCGCGATGAGATCGAGTCCGTACGAGGGGGCATGATGAGTTTTAAATCGATATCCTGCATGTTCGCGAGCTCGGAAAATACATTCTCTTAGTTCAGTACTTGCACATGCTTCTGATCATCCTACGGGGCACTTATATTCTCTAGATTTGATCGGTGCACAGGGTTATGCTAATGAACATTTTGTAGTTTTTGGTCGCTTCATCATCTAAACAGACCAAATTTGATGGATCCTTGCATGTTAGAGATAAGTCACATATACTCATATAAATTCATTGTCTCATTGGCCCCAAGAACTAAAGGTTTGGTGGTTGGTAGAACAATTAGAAGAAGAGACAACAATTATGTGGTTGGAGGGGATTCACTTGGGGGTGCATTTTGGGCAATCAATGATATTGATGCTAGTAGACTTGGATCTGAAAGACTGCGTCGGCCATTTGGGGATACCCAAACTGTAGAAGATGCTATAGGACATTGCATTGCTTGGCCATCTAGTCCTGTAAGTTGGATTACTGCATTTTAATTGACATTTCTTGTAATTAAAATGGGATTTCTTATTTGAAAATGAAATGACGTATGTGTGTATCAAGGGTCACAAGGACACTTGTTCATTTTACAGGTTAAGAGAGCGAAAGATGTTCCAAATTGAGGAAAAGGTGTCTTGTGATCTTGCAATCCGAGTAAACTCCATAAAGGTTTTATTTATACCTATGATAGAAGGAATAGAACACTCATATATCAGCGGTTTGTTGTTTATCCTGTACTGACATTGTTTTGGTGATTGCAATCTTTCTATATTCGACTCCATATGCTGCCAAGAGCTTGGAAGGGAACTCTAAAGTGTCTCGTCATCATTTGATTGGGTGGTGTGTAGTATTTTAAAAACTAGTGCTACTTAGTCTTCTGTGTGATGTTGCCCAGCAAAGGTTGTGCTTGAAACATGTTTATTGTTTGGTTTTCCCTTTCACGGACATCTAGCTCACACACTTTAGAGTCATCGCATTTATTTTTATGTTTAATATTCGTATTTTATTCTTACAATTATTGAACAAACAATGTATCTATATTGACCTATTCGTGGAGTGAGTATATATTCAGCTATCTTTTGTTTATGTGTCATAATATATTTGGTACGCGTATTATACTTATATAAAATTTTGACACTGTCTATTTATGAGAGAGAAATCATATGTCAGTGGGAAAATATGTATACATTGGAGTCTATCTCAACCCCACGAGGACATGAGAATGACCCCATTGATGTAATTCGTTGGCATGCCAAGGTGCATGTATAGAGAGTAAGACAAATGCCTCTACCTTATTAGACGGAACGAACGTCTCTATACGATGACTTTATTTTTCGAGACCGAATAAAATGCCTCACTAAGATGTCTCTACATTTTAGAGATGGATAAATTGTCACAGCAAAGTGTATGTAAAATTTGAGAGACAAGTTGAAATGCGGCACCAAAGTGCCTCGATACTTATACATATATACACATTCAAAGTGTATATTTGAAGTGCCTCTATAGCTGTAAATACACAACTTCGTGTCTCTAAAAAGTGACCTTAAGTCATATATAGGCATTTTGTAAAATGACTCTATGGTACGAGAGACACTGCCCGTAGTGACACTTTTGTGACACAGTGGAACATGTCTCTAAAGTTATGTATAGACAGTTTAAGTGTCTCTACATGACAAAAATAGTGTCTCTACGGGCCAGTTTTCTTGAAAGGGGCAGTTATGTATAGACAGTATATTTCTCTGAAAGGGGCACTACAAGAAAACTGGCCCGTAGAGACACTATTTTGGTCATGTAGAGACACTTAAACTGTCTATACATAACTTTAGAGACATGTTCCACTGTGTCATAAAAGTGTCACTACGGGCAGTGTCCTCGTACCATAGAGTCATTTTACAAAATGCCTATATATGACATAAGGTCACTTTTTAGAGACACGAAGTTGTGTATTTACAGCTATAGAGGCACTTCAAATATACACTTTGAATGTGTATGTATAAGTATCGAGGCACTTTGGTGCCGCATTTCAACTTGTCTCTAAAATTTTACATACACTTTGCTGTGACAATTTATCCATCTCTAAAATGTAGAGACATCTTAGTGAGGCATTTTATTTGGTCTCGTAGAAAAGATAAAGTCATCGTATAAAGACGTTCGTGCCGTCTAATAAGGTAGAGGCACTTGTCATGGCATTTGTCTTACTCTCTATACAGGCTACCTGGTGGCATGCAAAAGAATTACATCAATGGGGTCATTCTCATGTCCTCGTGGGGTTGAGATAGACTCCAATGTATACATATTATCCACTGACATATGATTTCTCTCTCATAAATAGACAGTGTCAAAATTTTATGTAAGTATAATACCGGTACCAAATATATTATGACACATAAACAAAAGATAGCTGAATACCCACCCAACGAATGGGTCAATATAGATACATTGTTTGTTCAATAATTGTAAGAAAAAATACGAATATTTAACCTAAAATAAATTCGATGACTCTAAAGTCATTGTTTGTTGGGATTCTGCGATCTGTTAGCGATTGTAGCGAGTTGAAAAGACCAAGAACAAGGACATTTAAATCTGGGCTTCTCGGTTGTTGAATCGGTTTGATATCATGTCCAGTCTTAGCCATAGCCGCAATGAATTCTGGGTCATTGGCCAAAATATGGGTTTTGGCATTATCTTGCTGGATGAAAATGGTTTCTCCGGCATATTTATCAGGCCAACCATCCACTATGGCAGGCATAGGACCTTGTCGATTATGAACTCTCGCATCACTTGTCTGTCGATTTTAACCGCCTTGGTTCCATTGTAGCCTTAGGTCTATTATCACTTTCTCGTTGTGCTGGAACTTCTCTTACGAAACACCAAATACCAATTCTACCAGAAAAGGTCTCATTTACAACTTTATCAAACCTAGGTCTTGCCACCACGTGAGGACCATAACTTTTGCCAATGTTGTTTTTTGTTTGCATCTGATCTTATAGGGTCTTCTTCAGTACGGAATAGGTAGTAATTCCTGTCCTCATTGGTCATGTTGAAAAATTTCTCATCTAGATGTACAATATTCAACATTTTAGCCATTTTTGGCCTTGCATGTGCTCTAGTTTTCTCGTCTACGAATGAGAAACAAAATTCCACCCTAGTCTTCATGTGTTTTCCGGTTAGTGATGGCTTTACTGAGTTTGAGTGCCTCCTTATTTCCTTCATTTGGAAGCGTCTAAAAAGTGTTGTAGGGATGCATCTTAGCTGCCAAGCTAGTGATCGGAAGGTGGATCTTTGATTCAATGGTATTGTCGGGATTAGTTCCATATGAATATCGACTGCTTTTCTTTCGCATCTTCCTTTTTTTTTGCAACGTTCCTCTAAACCCAGCTTCAATTTGTTGCATGGCTTTTTTCCCAATCCTTTTGATAACTTGAATGCCCACTCCAAAAAATTATGCAATGTTTTTCTTGTCATCTCTTTTAAATTTTCCTCCTCTGCTCATAGAAAGAGTATGCATTGCCACATAGGCAGCATATTTTTTACTGTCATTTAGTAGAATTCTTTTCCTTCTTGGTTGCTGCAGACCTGCTATACTTCCTTAATCTTCAAGCAAACTTTCTTCATCTTCAAGCATAAGTTCATCTTCTTGTACTCCTGCATGCATGGAAATTTTAGAGTAAAAATAAGAACACTTCCAATAGAAAAATGTGGAATCGTGTTGTTTATAAAACGACTAGGAGAGCACTAGTATATGGAGGAACATAAAGCAATGGACAGAGATGGATGAGAGCTTTGCAATCTCTGAATTTGGAGCAGTAATACAATAAGTATTGTAGCATTTATCTGGGTTCAGAGTAACAAGTAGTGCTTGTTTGTGCAGCAGGAGTAGTATAGACAGTCATGCTCACTGGCAGCAACTTGCTAAGTTAATTGTGATGATTTGCTTGTATTCAGTCTTGCTTCATAATCATTTTTGGACCTGTGGGAGTATCATTCTGCCTTTTCCATATTGATTAATCTTCACTACCAAATTCTGTGCGATCAGGGACATTTTGTGTGCAACGTTTCAATAACATCGCGTGTTTCCATCGCGGATGGCTCAAAAGTGGAGTTTGCTCTCGACGTATTGGTTTGGTCCGTCGCAGACTGGTTTTGCCCGACTTTTTGCTAGTTTTACGTCGCGGATTTTCGTCTCTGGCCTAGTAGCCCACTAAGAGCCCAGTTGCCTTCGACAAAACTTGCCTGGTCACGTAGAACGTCGCGAATTTTTCTTGGGGCCACACATCCTGCCTTGTTTGACTGCTTTGACCGGCAATGACCACGCCCTTAGTGCCTGGCCCCGCCTTCAGGCCGTGTGCACCGTTTGTAGCCGTTGGTACTGTGGGACCCAATTTAGCCGTTGACACAGCTGAACATACCAATTAAATAACTCGACCACACCACAGCAAAGCCACTGCCGTAAATCCTCCGCCGCCGCTGCCGTAAATCCTCTGCCGCCACTGCCGCTGACGAGGGCGCGCAGCTAAATTTCCCTCTCCTCTTTCTCCCTTGGCGATTTTAGGGTTCTTTCCTGTCTCCCCTGTCTCACATGGCACGCAGGAAAAGCATGGACGCTAGCGACGAGAGTTCGTGCTCGTCGCATGAAGAGGGGTTCCTCCTCGCCGCCGCAAACCATTCCCATACACTCCGAGGCCCTTGGACCACTCCAATGAAACAAAATGTCTGTGCAGATTGAAGATGGCCATGTGGGTTTCTTGGACCGACCATAATCCAGGCCGGAGATTCCTGAAATGCCAAAGACGCTTGGTAAAGTTTCGTGCTTTAGTTTCAATTTGGTTGCAAGATTTTTCTTTTGGTTAAATTTTATCTTATTTTGGTTGCAGAAGCATGGCATTCCTTATGGTTGTGGAAAGTTCTCATGGTATGACCCGGAATGGACAGAATTCCAGGAACAGATGGTTCTTCAACTGCGTAATGCAGTGTTTAGAGAGACGGACGAGAATAGCACATTGCAGGAAGAGATAAGTGCACTGAGGCAGAAGCTAGATCAGGTGTTGCAGCAAGGGGTACACAGAGAAGGTGCTGATGAAGCTACTGGAAAACCGGCTCATGAAGGCAAGATTCAATATTCTGGCCACAATCTATTGATGATTTGGGTTTTTTCAGTTTTATTTGCAATGTGTCTTGGCATGATGATGTCTGGCAGTTGAGTAATGACATATTAGCAATGTAAGAAAGATAATTGGTTAATGGTAGCACTTGAGTAATATCATGTTCACGGTCAATTTTATGAGCACTTGTATGTACTCTATATTTAATGCTATGGTTTTGACATATACGAGACAAATAGCTAAAAATCACACACACACACACAAACACACAAACAAAATTCAAATAAAATGCAAGAATGCACTTCAGTTCAACACAAGAATGCACACACGCATGCACACCAGTTCAACACAAGCATGCAAGCAGACATGTACAATAATTAAACACACAGCATGCAAACATGCATGCACATCAGTTCAACAAAAGCATGCACACAAAGCATGCAAAATCATTTCGACACATACTTGCACACAGGCATGCAACACTAGTCTATATCGCTATCATCTGCAGGCAGTGCACCCATATCACTATCATACTCCGCATATGTGTCGTCTACTTCATCCTTACTGACTTCTAATTCATGGTCACCATCTTGTACTTCACCTTCCTTATGCTGCACAGACACTTTTTCCGATCTTTGACATAAGCCCAAATCTCATCTGCTGAGAGGAAGCCGGGAGCCATGTCAGTGCGTTCCAAAGTAGCCGGAGGCGGAGGATGGGATACCGGGTCATCAGTAACATCCTCATTGTCAGAGACTTCGACATCTTGATGTGCTAGAATACTAGGCCTCTCCTCCTCATCATTGTCCTCCTCATCTTGGTACTTATCATGTTCAGACACATCAAAGGTCCGCCTATGCTCAAATTTTTGGACTATTCGCCAGTGTTCTCCCCCTACATTGTCTGGCATATAAAACACTTTCTATGCCTGGGTTGACAAGATATACTTATCATCCTCATACCACAAATTGGAAATGTTGATGCTCCTGAACAGTTTATCATACTTTTCCAGTTTGAACCTGCGCGTGCCCCTGCCTGCTTCAAGACGATACCAGTCACAGCCAAACAAAACAATTGTCTGTTTATGTTTCACGGTAGAGATATAAGTCAGCTCTTTGATTTCCTTCAGGACACCATAAAAATCTCTTGCGTCTCTGCTGTGATCTCCATCATCCATGACTCCCTTGTTGTGCGTTTTCTTGCCTTTTTCACGCTCAGCGGTGACAAACCGAACTAAGTTCACATGACAAACTGAATATATTTTAAGTTTGCTGTGTGGGCCAAGTGCCAATGTGAACAACTCATCTTTATTAACTTCTGGTATTTCCCGTGCCTTGTACATCATCTGTGTACCACAGAAAAAGAAAAACAACATGGTCAAAATCATGCAATGAAATGCAAAAGGAAACTTGCATGCTCTTTGAACCATCTTGGAAAATCCTGCTCAACCCTAACTTCGACATCAGGTGTCCCTTCTACCTTCAGCTTTGTCCAGAACTTTCTGCAAACCATGAAGAGTTAATAAACTCTGGTAACCATGGGGTATACAATATGTAGGGTAACATAAAATTCAGACGTAGGGAACATACTGGATATAGCCTGTAACCTTGCTGCAATTTTTTAGGACATACCAAGTCATTCTATGAAGCTCTTTGACAGGGTCTCGGTGCTATTATGATTGATCACAGTATATGCTCCAACTAAACGTGCACCATGGCCAAACACATCACAAGATGATTCTTCTCGTTCAAATATTTGTTGAACCTCATATCTCCGTTGCCGGTTGTACCTTATCTCAATATCTTCTTTCAAGTATCTACTGGCAAATGTCAAGCACCCGGAGGCAATGTAAGCCTCTGCAATTGAACCTTCTGGATGTGCCATGTTCCTCACATATCTCTTCAAAGTACACAACATCCTCTCGATTGGATACATCCACCCATAGTTCACAGGATCTCGGAGCAAAGCGTTGTCAGGTAAATGCACAGACAGGTGGACCATAACATCAATAAATGCCGGCGGGAAGATGTTTTCAAGCCTGCACAAGATTACTGGGATTTCAGCTTTCAGCCGGAGCAAAACACTTCTTTCCAACCTTTTAGTGCACAAGTCCTTGAATTTTTTTCCTAGGTCACCTATCGTCCGGTAGACATCGTCTTTCAGTAATCCCCGCAGCCCAGCAGATAATGTTCTCTGCAACAGGATGTGGCAGTCATGGGTTTTAAGTCCCGAGATCTTGCGTGTTTATACGTTGACACACTTGGACATGTTGGAACAAAAACCATCTCGATATGTACAGTCAAATAGAAGCTGGCATGGCTGTGTCTTTGCATCTTTGTTTAGGGTATAGTTTCCATATGTCATTACAAATTTATAGTTCTTCGGGTCCACGTCCGGGGGCATTACCGGTGGATCCAGCTGCAATTTTTTTCTAATGCCAAGGGTATGAAAATCCTTCCTGGCATTGACGGTTTCCTTATTCTTCCCTTCCAGTTCAAGGACGGTGCCAAGGATGTTGTCTAAGATGTTCTTTTTGATGTGCATCACGACGAGATTATGCCGAAGTTTCAACTTTGGCTAGTAATGCAAGTCTCACCAACCAAGCCTACGCTTCCAGATTGGTGTAGGTTCTCCACACTTCCTCTTCTTTCTGATGCTCTGGGGACCAATTCCTGGTTTTAGATGTCTAACCTTCTCCAGCTCAGTTTCTAACTCTTTATCAGTAAGTGAGTCTGGATGCTCGTTCTTGACGAAATGTTTACCTTGAAGGTCTGTCTTTCCCCGCCAGTAGTGGTCATGGGGGAGGAAACGATGGTACCCAATGTTGCACAATTTGTTGGTTATGGGCATTGATAGAGGATCTTTGTCACAATGCAGACATGCAGCATAGCCTTGAGTGGTACGCCCAGACATAGTGCCACAAGCTGGGTAGTCGTGTATGCACCAGAGTACCGCAACACGAAGATCAAACATTTCCCTAGAAAATGAATCATAAGTCCACACACCCTTCCAAAGGTCGTACAAATCTTCAAGCAACGACTGAATGAAAAGACCAAAGTCCTTTTCAGGACTTGTTTTGCCAAGGATTAGCAAGCAAAGCATGTAGTATGATGGATCATTGAACTCCTCTGGTGAATGGTTGTACGGCATAACAAACACAGGAAACATGCTATAGCTTTTGCTCATGGTTCCATAGGGATTGAAGCCATCAGAGGCAATGCCGAGCCTTACGTTTCTAGGATCGTCCGCAAATGTTTTGAAGTCATCGTCGAAAGCCTTCCACGCTGCACCATCAGCCGAATGAGTGAATATGTCCTTTTAAGGTTTCCTCTTTAACGCATGCCAGTGCATGTTCTCCGCTGTTTTCCTCGAAACAAACAATCTCTTCAGCCTCGGTGCCAAAGGAAAATAACGCAACACTTTAGCAGCAGATCTCTTTCTTTCCGGATACTTCCACCTCGATGCTTGACACTCTGGGCAGTTGTCCTTATCAGCATAATCCCCTCTGAAAAGTATGCAGTTGTTTGGGCACACGTGTATGCTGTCATATGAAAGACCCATCTCCTTCATATAAGCTTTTGCTTCTCTATATGATTTGGGCAGTGTATTACCGTCCGGAAGTGCCTTGGCAAATATACGCATCCAAGCATCAAAAGCAGCGTTGCTGACCCAGTAATATGATTTGTGATGAAGTAGCTTTATCATTAATGCCAGCCTACCGACGTGTTTATTTCCCGGGTAAAGCGGGGCGCTCTGACTTTGTCAACAATTTTTCAAATACTTTATCATACCCACCTTCGACCTCAGTTTCTGTTCCTTCATGGGCTGTTACTCCCGTGAGGTCTTTCAACATTGCTTCCATTTCATCGGCTTCTCTATCTGCCTCATCTTCGTCATCCATATCCATATTATGATTCCCATGACTGGCATTATCATCCTCGTCACCACCATTGCCATCATTATGTGGAGGATCTTCAATAATCACGACATCACTTGGCTCTCCATGATGTATCCACCGAAGGTAGGTACTAGAAAATTTGTGGATCTGTAAGTGTCGGGTCATCTCTCCAAAATGTTGCATCTTCATATTTACACACCTCGTGCATGCACTACAAGAAAACTCACCTGTAGAGGCATTTTCATAGAGGCACTCATAGCTGTGTCTCTTAAATCTTAATTCAATTTGTTGTAGAGGCATTAAGAGAGACACTTTAGTGAATGCCTTAACAATAGAGACATCTACCTAGAGACATCCTCCATAATGTCTCTTATTTTTCATGTAAAGTCATTGTAAGAGGCATTCTTGAGAATATCTTAACAATAGAGACACCTCACTAAGACACTCATCATAATGTCTCTTCAAACCTCCGTAAAGGCATTAAGGAAGATAGCTTTGCGAGTGCTTAAACGATAGAGTCATTCTCTACAGACACTGCGTGTGTCTATTTTATTATGAGAGACAAATTAGATAATACCCTAAAAGTGATATCTATAACACCAGCACTATAAGAACATCATGAAGACAAATCAGAAGCTCCAGAATACATCATGGTACAAGTTTAGGAAGGAACAAAAGTAGAAACTTACTTGCCTAATCTAGAAACATTAGTGATTACTTTACATATGAAAAAAATGTCTATAAAGTTTCTCTCAAATGTCCCGAGAATTGCTCTGCTAAACCACCTTTTTGCGAAGTGAATTTCACATGCACGCTCCACTCATGCCGAAACCAGCGTCACAACTACACGCTCACCTACTGGGCTACTATTTCCAGCCACATGGCCAGTGCCAATGTGTGTAACCATTCGAGAAATACACCCTATATTACTGTTGTATTTTTTTGCGCATAGGATGACGCCATGAATATTGTTGCATCTGTTTGTAACCCTAGATATTATTCTCTTAATAGTTAACACCAGAATTTTGTTTTGGAAAAGGATCTGAAGTTAAAGAAAACTTTCCACTCATTCTAATTAAAAATAATACCTCAGTTAAAATCAATTTGTCTGTTATAAAAATAAGTTGGTGCGAACCAACCTGTGGGTGGATGGTTAGGAGGGTGGTTTTACCCCCAGCACACTAGAGTTCAAACCCCAGGTTTGACACTTGTGTGTCGCATTTAGGCGGAATATTCTTTCAGTGGGAGGCGACGTTCCCGTCGACAGTGAGACGCCTGTGGTGACTTCGTCAATCTCAAAACCCGCCGACTCAGTCTCTCGGAGGTGCTCATAGGGGTAGGGTGCGCGTGTGTGCGTTCATAGGGGTGAGTGTTTGCGTGTGTATGTGAGCGCTTGCGTTTGCAATGTGTTTCTAAAAAAACCAGTTGGTAAAATGTTTTGTAAAATGAAAAGGAGAAAGAAAAAAACCACAGAGCCATTGTCATACCCAAGCCCACCTACACGCAAGGGCCCAACTAAACCCCCACCTCCCCAATCCTATGAGTAAAATGCACTGGCGGTCCTAAATGTTTCCGCGCACTGTCAAGTAGGCACTAAATGTATGAAAATCGACATCTAGGTCCTGAAAGTTCTGTAAGTCGTTCACGCGGGGTCCTTTTCTCGTCTGACCAGCGCTCACCGTCGCCACGCGGCAGTGGGCCTAGGAGGGTGAACGGCTGGCAGGTATATTTGCGGATACCACCCACAAAATCGCTATCCTTCTCAGTCCCCAGTCCCCGCGTCTCTGAGCTCTCTGTTTGGCGATTGGCGAGGCGACCGGCGGCATGAGGTGTTGCTCCGACGGCGGGAGAGCTGAGGCGGTCTCCTCGTCGCGACGCCACGTGGATGGCGCCTGCAAGCAAAGGGCCAGTGCTGCGGCGACCCGGCGATCCTCCTCCCGGCTACGGTAAGCAAACCGAACCCTAATCCCCTCTCTTGCTAGTAGTATGTCGTGGTAGTAGAAATATAGGTCAAGTTCGATGTAGTTGTTGAAAAAATGCATGCTATTTAGGACCACTTGAGGAGATATTCACCGTAGAAATCAATTATGCTGGAATTTTTCGCGGATTTGGCTTGTCGAAGACGTATGTTGATGGCAAGGTTGCGATTTTCGACGGATGCGACGCATACACTTGGTCTCCACTGTGGCTCACGGATATTTTGCATCAGTTAGGATATAACCAACTACAAACAACAACCTACTTCCTACTTAGCAACTGCTAAGTACAACAAGATTACAATTGCAACAACAATGGCACTGATCAAAGTCCTAAACAACAGAATCAAAACAACCATCTTCTTAAGACATTCTTCCATTTGCTTCTGCGCCCGATCATTCTTCACCAAATTCTTCACAGTTGTTGCTTCTTCCACCTCTGCTTCTTCAGTCCATGAACTAGGCCCACCACCAGCAATGATCCCATTTTCCACAAGGAAATCAACATGGCTATCTTCCCCATATTTCCAGTAGTAATGATTGCAAGGATTCTGCCCAATCTATACAAAAATCAAACGAAAAAATCATTGCTTCTTAGCACACTTTGGACAGAGCAAGAACATTCGGCAATCGGCAATACAGTGCAATACGAAAAAATCGAACAAAATTAACCCGATGGTTAGAACACTTGTAGAACACCCGTCCAGGATTTGCTTCAGAATTGGAAACGCAACTAATCATCCGACGAACTTGGCAGCCCGGGCAGAGGACTAATGGCAGCAGCGGGACAGGGGCTACGGCCGCCGGTGCAGCTATCTGACGTGGGGCATGCGATGAGAATGCCTGGCTCTTCAATCGATTGCCAGCTGCTTAGCTTCCAGAGGCATACATGGCGGCTGTGGCGCTGGAATCGCGGGAGAGCACTATGTGCTGCCCTAATCGATTTAGGGACTGGGGAATGGGAAGATCACAACTTAAAGGGGTTCATTTGCATTTTTCCAATGGCCAGTCGCGGGAAATAACCTGCCAAATGCCCTCCTAGGCCCACTGTCGACGTGGCGACGGTCAGCACTGGTCAGACGAGAAAAGGAACCCGCGTGAATTACTTACAGAACTTTCAGGACCTAGATGTCGATTTTCATACATTTAGGACCCATTGCATTTTACTCCAATCCTATCCCCCACACATCCACACACGCACCACGATCCTCAGACCACACCTTACCGTTCTTTCCCCAACCTCCCAAGCGTCGACGCATCAGACGTACACGCACGTCGCCTCTCCCTCACCTCCTTGCTTGCGCCGCTTCCTCCTTTCTCAGCTCACCTGCTCTCTCCTCTGTCCCTCTAGCAGATACGTGAACTTGCAGTGGAGAGGAATCATGTCCAACTACGCCATCCAGACGTGGAGGACGCTATCAGCGTTGCTGCAACTTCGCATTCAACTTATGTTATGATGTTTCAGTAGAATTTTGATGCACTACACTATCAATCTCGTTTTGTCTTCAGATTTCTTGACTACTTTTTGGTGTGTTGGTGATCAGTTGGAGAGGTGGGAGGCGTTGTTGAGATATTACTAGGTGTTGATCCAAGAACTCCAGAGGAGCGAGGACGTGAAGAAGGCTCTGACTGAGGTCGAAGCCAAACAAGAATTGATGGGTATATATCTCCCTCAGCCTTGACGCCAGGTAATTATAGGCTACAACTACTATTGAAAATTCATGCTTTAATCATCTACTAACTGTCAGCCGGTGGACTTGGCCATAGTTCTAAATAAATAAGATACTGGTTACTGAATTTTGTGTAATTACAAAAGAGAAATTTGTTCGTACCAATTGAATAAATCAGTGTTGCAGAGTTTAGAATTTAAGATCCTTTATAGACTATTGAACAAGCATGATGCAGATTATAGCATCCTATTTGAAAAAAAACATATCTAGCCAACTACTACATCCATCTCAAAATTTTAGACGTTTAGGTAAGCCAAAAAAGCTAACCAAAGCATCTTATAATTTGAGACAGAGGTAGTACTCCTTTGTGTTGCATCTTACAACATCCTATTTGAAAAATAGAATTTGTGTAGGATGATAAATCTGTTGTTGCAGGCCACTGTTATAAATGGATACTCCTAAATTACAACAGGTTACCTTAGTGTGCATTCAGGTTACCATATCATGTGTGCATTCAGGTAACACCTAATTTTTTCACTATCCTACTTGTATTTTGTTAACCTTCAGATAATATGTGTGTGTTCAGGTTACCATATAGAGATGTGTGCATTTAGGTAACCATATAGAGTGGAAGCTGTACACTGGAATTCAAGTTGAGTTGAATGAATTCCAGTGTGTCCCTAATTCCTGAGTATAATGCACTGTCATGTCATTATACTACACTGGTTTAGCTGAGTAGACAAGATACTATTTCACAAACCAAAATTATAGTGAAGTAAATAAGATACTATTCCACTAACCGCAATAACAGGGAAGCAATGAAGATACTACTCAGCATAGTAGATTGTACGCCAAGTCTGATACCTCCTCCTGTGACAACCAAGAATTCCAGATTTTAGTGCTACCAGGCATTGGTAGCAATACACGATTTTTCTCTGTTAAATGCCATAGCGGAGACTAACTAGGGTTCAGGAGAATAAGCGAATCAATTTCCTCCTCTCTTGCAATACCTACTTTCTTTTTTTCTCTTTCAACCCATGGGTACATGTAACATACAGAATGTCAGGATATTTTTTCTCGACCCATGGAGTATATATCATTTATACATTTTGTAAGCTTATAAGCAGTGTTGATCTATTTACATCATCTACATGTTGGATAGAACATGCATAATAGAGAAAATCAGGGCAAAACTTTGCATATTTCAGGAGCTAAAGACTGAAAAATGACTAGCTGCTGGGTTATCTTGCACAGGTTCGTCAAGTTCGTCCTGGGCATCTTTCATAGGTTAGCCTGGTTCATGCTGGACATGCTGCTGATTTAGATCAGGTAATAGTACTGGTATTTGTTGATCCATGTGATTTATCTGTCCATGTTGATCCATGATGGTACAATTTGGATCAGGTAGGAGTACTGTTGATTTTGCACAGCTTCAGTCAGGTTTGTTCGTCAGGAGCTACAGTCAGAGCGGTGGCACGGACAAGGCTGAGACGTCACGTCGAGGACACTTGAGCTGGATCTCATGGCGGCAACTTTCTCTGTCTACTAGCATGATGGGTGGCGCTCCGCCGGAGCCGAACCATTGGGACACCCCAGCTCGAGCGCGGAAGAGGACGTCCATACTAGAGAGCGCGTAGCCAGCTGGCAAACGGAGCGGAAAAGTCGACGAGGTCGAGCTCCTAAGCGGGCGCGATGAGATCGAGTCCGTACGAGGGGGCATGATGAGTTTTAAATCGATCTCCTGCATGTTCGCGAGCTCGGAAAATACATTCTCTTAGTTCAGTACTTGCACATGCTTCTGATCATCCTACGGGGCACTTATATTCTCTAGATTTGATCGGTGCACAGGGTTATGCTAATGAACATTTTGTAGTTTTTGGTCGCTTCATCATCTAAACAGACCAAATTTGATGGATCCTTGCATGTTAGAGATAAGTCACATATACTCATATAAATTCATTGTCTCATTGGCCCCAAGAACTAAAGGTTTGGTGGTTGGTAGAACAATTAGAAGAAGAGACAACAATTATGTGGTTGGAGGGGATTCACTTGGGGGTGCATTTTGGGCAATCAATGATATTGATGCTAGTAGACTTGGATCTGAAAGACTGCGTCGGCCATTTGGGGATACCCAAACTGTAGAAGATGCTATAGGACATTGCATTGCTTGGCCATCTATTCCTGTAAGTTGGATTACTGCATTTTAATTGACATTTCTTGTAATTAAAATGGGATTTCTTATTTGAAAATGAAATGACGTATGTGTGTATCAAGGGTCACAAGGACACTTGTTCATTTTACAGGTTAAGAGAGCGAAAGATGTTCCAAATTGAGGAAAAGGTGTCTTGTGATCTTGCAATCCGAGTAAACTCCATAAAGGTTTTATTTATACCTATGATAGAAGGAATAGAACACTCATATATCAGCGGTTTGTTGTTTATCCTGTACTGACATTGTTTTGGTGATTGCAATCTTTCTATATTCGACTCCATATGCTGCCAAGAGCTTGGAAGGGAACTCTAAAGTGTCTCGTCATCATTTGATTGGGTGGTGTGTAGTATTTTAAAAACTAGTGCTACTTAGTCTTCTGTGTGATGTTGCCCAGCAAAGGTTGTGCTTGAAACATGTTTATTGTTTGGTTTTCCCTTTCACGGACATCTAGCTCACACACTTTAGAGTCATCGCATTTATTTTTATGTTTAATATTCGTATTTTATTCTTACAATTATTGAACAAACAATGTATCTATATTGACCTATTCGTGGAGTGAGTATATATTCAGCTATCTTTTGTTTATGTGTCATAATATATTTGGTACGCGTATTATACTTATATAAAATTTTGACACTGTCTATTTATGAGAGAGAAATCATATGTCAGTGGGAAAATATGTATACATTGGAGTCTATCTCAACCCCACGAGGACATGAGAATGACCCCATTGATGTAATTCGTTGGCATGCCAAGGTGCCTGTATAGAGAGTAAGACAAATGCCTCTACCTTATTAGACGGAACGAACGTCTCTATACGATGACTTTATTTTTCGAGACCGAATAAAATGCCTCACTAAGATGTCTCTACATTTTAGAGATGGATAAATTGTCACAGCAAAGTGTATGTAAAATTTGAGAGACAAGTTGAAATGCGGCACCAAAGTGCCTCGATACTTATACATATATACACATTCAAAGTGTATATTTGAAGTGCCTCTATAGCTGTAAATACACAACTTCGTGTCTCTAAAAAGTGACCTTAAGTCATATATAGGCATTTTGTAAAATGACTCTATGGTACGAGAGACACTGCCCGTAGTGACACTTTTGTGACACAGTGGAACATGTCTCTAAAGTTATGTATAGACAGTTTAAGTGTCTCTACATGACAAAAATAGTGTCTCTACGGGCCAGTTTTCTTGAAAGGGGCAGTTATGTATAGACAGTATATTTCTCTGAAAGGGGCACTACAAGAAAACTGGCCCGTAGAGACACTATTTTGGTCATGTAGAGACACTTAAACTGTCTATACATAACTTTAGAGACATGTTCCACTGTGTCATAAAAGTGTCACTACGGGCAGTGTCCTCGTACCATAGAGTCATTTTACAAAATGCCTATATATGACATAAGGTCACTTTTTAGAGACACGAAGTTGTGTATTTACAGCTATAGAGGCACTTCAAATATACACTTTGAATGTGTATGTATAAGTATCGAGGCACTTTGGTGCCGCATTTCAACTTGTCTCTAAAATTTTACATACACTTTGTTGTGACAATTTATCCATCTCTAAAATGTAGAGACATCTTAGTGAGGCATTTTATTTGGTCTCTAGAAAGATAAAGTCATCGTATAAAGACGTTCGTGCCGTCTAATAAGGTAGAGGCACTTGTCATGGCATTTGTCTTACTCTCTATACAGGCACCTTGGCATGCAAAAGAATTACATCAATGGGGTCATTCTCATGTCCTCGTGGGGTTGAGATAGACTCCAATGTATACATATTTTCCCACTGACATATGATTTCTCTCTCATAAATAGACAGTGTCAAAATTTTATGTAAGTATAATACGCGTACCAAATATATTATGACACATAAACAAAAGATAGCTGAATACCCACCCAACGAATGGGTCAATATAGATACATTGTTTGTTCAATAATTGTAAGAAAAAATACGAATATTTAACCTAAAATAAATTCGATGACTCTAAAGTGTGTGAGCTAGATGTCCGTGAAAGGGAAAACCAAACAATTAACATGTTCCAAGCACAAAAAACCAACTTACTTTGGTGAGCAACATCACACAGAAGACTAAGTAGCACTAGTTTTTAAAATACTACACACCACCCAATCAAATGATGACGAGACACTTTAGAGTTCCCTTCCAAGATGTTGGCAACATATGGAGTCGGATATAGAAACACTGCAACCACCAAAACAATGTCAGTGCAGGATAAACAACAAACCGCTGATATATGAGTGTTCTATTCCTTCTATCATAGGTATCAAAAAACCTTTATGGAGTTTACTCGGAATTCAAGATCACAAGACACCTTTTCCTCAATTTGGAACATCTTTCGCTGTCTTAATCTGTAAAATGAACAAGTGTCCTTGTGACCCTTGATACACACATACGTCATTTCATTTTCAAATAAGAAATCCAATTTTAATTACAAGAAATGCCAATTAAAATGCAGTAATCCAACTTACATGACTAGATGGCCAAGCAATGCAATGTCCTATAGCATCTTCTACGGTTTGGGTATCCCCAAATGGCCGAGGCAGTCTTTCAGATCCAAGTCTACTAGCATCAATATCATTGATTGCCCAAAATGCACCCCCAAGTGAATCCCCTCCAACCACATAATTGCTATCTCTTCTTCTAGTTGTTCTACCAACCACCAAACCTTTAGTTCTTGGGGCCAATGAGACAATGAATTTATATGAGTATATGTGACTTATCTCTAACATGCAAGGATCCATCAAATTTATTTAGTCTGTTTAGATGATGAAGCGACCAAAAACTACAAAATTTTCATTAGCATAACCCTGTGCACCGATCAAATCTAGAGAATATAAGTGCCTCGTTGGATGATTAGAAGCATGTGCAAGGATTGAACTAAGAGAATGTATTTTCCGAGCTCGCGAACATGCAGGAGATCGATCTAAAACTCATCATGCCCCCTCGTACGGACTCGATCTCATCGCGCCCGCTTAGGAGCTCGACCTCGTCGGACTTTTCCGCTCCGCTTGCCAGCTGGGTACGCGCTCTCTCGTACAGACGTCCTCTTCCGCGCTCGAGCTTGGGTGTCCCCATGGTTCGGCTCCGGCGGAGCGCCACCCATCATGCTAGTAGACAGAGCAAGCTCCCGCCGGCCGGCCTGCTCCGCTGCCGCCACGAGCTCCAGCTCACGCGTCCTCGACGTGACGTCTCCGCCTTGTCCGTGCCACCGCTCTGACTGTAGCTCCTGACAAACAAACCTAACTGAAGCTGTGCAAAATCAACAGTACTCCTACCTGATCCAAATTATACCAGCATGGATCAACATGGATAGATAAATCACATGGATCAACAAAAAAAATCAACAAATACCAGTACTATTACCTGTTGTAAATCAGCAGCATGTCCAGCATGAACCAGGTTAACCTGTGAAAGATGCCCAGGACGAACTTGACGAACCTGTGCAAGATAACCCAGCAGCTAGTCATTTTTCAGTCTTTAGCTCCTGAAATATGCAAAGTTTTGCCCTGATTTTTCTCTATTATGCATGTACTATCCAACATGTACATGATGTAAATAGATAAACACTGCTTATAAGCTTTCAAAATGTATAAATAATATATACTCCATGGGTCGAGAAAAAAGATCCCGACATTTTGTATGTTACATGTACCCATGGGTTGAAAGAGAAAAAAAGAAAGTAGGTATGGCAAGAGAGGAGGAAATTGATTTGCTTATTGTCCTGAACCCTAGTTAGTCTCTGCTGTGGTATTTAACAGAGAAAAATCGTGTATTGGTACCAATGCCTGGTAGCACTAAAATCTGGAATTCTTGGTTGTCACAGGAGGAGGTATCAGAATTGGCCTACAATCTACTATGCTGAGTAGTATCTTCATTGCTTCCTTGTAATTGCGGTTAGTGGAATAGTATCTTGTCTGCTCAGCCAAACCAGTGTAGTATAATGACATGACAGTGCATTATACTCAGGAATTAGGGACACACTGGAATTCATTCAACTCAACTTGAATTCCAGCGTACAGCTTCCACTCTATATGGTTACCTAAATGCACATATGCTCTATATGGTAACCTGAACACACACATGTTATCTGAAGTTTAACAAAATACAAGTAGGATAGTGAAAAAATTATGTGTAACCTGAATGCACACATGATATGGTAACCTGAATGCACACTGAGGTAACCTGTTGTAATTTAGGAGTATCCATTTATAACAGTGGCCTGCAACAACAGATTTATCATCCTACACAAATTCTATTTTTCAAATAGGATGCTGTAAGCTACAACACAAAGGAGTACTACCTCTGTCTCAAATTATAAGATGGTTTGGTTAGCTTTTTTGTCTTACCAAAACGTCTAAAATTTGAGATGGATGTAGTAGTTCGCTAGATTTTTTTTTCAAATAGGATGCTATAATCTGCATCATGCTTGTTCAATAGTCTATATAGGATCTTAAATTCTAAATTTTGCAACACTGATTTACTCAATTGGTAGGAACAACTTTTTCTATTGTAATTACACAAAATTCAGTAACCAATATCTTATTTATTTAGGACTATGGCCAAGTCCACCGGCTGACAGTTAGTAGATGATTAAAGCATGAATTTTCAATAGTAGTTGTAGCCTGTAATTACCTGGTGTCAAGGCTGAGGGAGATATATACCCATCAATTTCTATTTGGCTTCGACCTCAGTCAGAGCCTTCTTCACGTCCTCGCTCTCCTGGAGTTCTTGGATCAACACCTAGTAATATGTCAACAACACCTCCCACCTCTCCAACTGATCACCAACACACCAAAAAGTAGTCAAGAAATCTGAAGACAAAACGAGATTGATAGTGTAGTGCATCAAAATTCTACTGAAACATGACAACATAACTTGAATGCGAAGTTGCAGCGACGCTGATGGCGTCCTCCATGTCTGGCTGGCGTAGTTGGACGTGATTCCTCTCCTCTGGAGTTGCAGCGTGCCGCGCTTCAGCGACCACTGCAAGTTCACGTAGCTACTGGAGGGACAGAGGAGAGAGCAGGTGAGCTGAGAAGGGAGGAAGCGGCGCAAGAAAGGAGGTGAGGGGAGGCGACGTGCGTGTACGTCTGATGCGGCATCGCTTGGGAGGTTGGGGAAAGAACAGTAAGGTGTGGTGTGGGGATCGTGGTGCGTGTGTGGCTGTGTGGGGGATAGGATTGGAGTAAAATGCAATGGGTCCTAAATGTATGAAAATCGACATCTAGGTCCTGAAAGTTCTGTAAGTCATTCATGCGGGGTCCTTTTCTCGTCTGACGAGCGCTGACCGTCGCCACGTCGACAGTGGGCCTAGGAGGGCGTTTGGGGGAAGATTTCCCGCGACTGGCCATTGGAAAAAATGCAAATGAACCCCTTTAAGTTGTGATCTTCCCATTCCCGAGTCCCTAAATCGATTTCCCGCGATTCCAGCGCCGCTGCCGCCATGTATGCATATGGAAGCTCAGCAGCTGGCAATCGATTGAAGAGCCAGGCGTTCTCATCGCAGGCCCCGCATCAGATAGCTACACCGGCGGCCGTAGCCCCTGTTCCACCGCTGCCATTGGTCCTCTGGCCGTGCTGCCAAGTTCGTCGGACGATTCGTCGCATTTCCAATTCTGAAGCAAATCCTGGACAGGTGATCTACAAGTGTCCTAACCATCGGGTTAGTTTCGTTCGATTTTTTCGTATTGCACTATATTGCCGATTGCCGAATATTCTTGCTCTGTCCAAAGTGTTCTAAGAAGCAACGATTTTTTTGTTTGATTTTTGTATAGATTGGGAAGAATCCTTGCAATCATTACTACTGGAAAGATGGGGAAGATAGCAATGTTGATTTCCTTGTGGAAAATGGGATCATTGCTGGTGGTGGGCCTAGTTCATGGACTGAAGAAGCAGAGGTGGAAGAAGCAACAACTGTGGAGAATTTCGTGAAGAATGATATGGCACAGAAGCGAATGGAAGAATGTCTTAAGAAGATGGATGTTTTGATTCTGTTGTTTAGGACTTTGATCAGTGCCATTGTTGTTGCAATTGCAATCTTGTTGTACTTAGAAGTTGCTAAGTAGGAAGTAGTGTAACATCCCTACTTTGTAATAAAGTTGTGTTGTGTGTTGTGTACATGGCATACATGCATGGAAAACATTGGTAAAAATTTTGCATTTGAAAATAACAAATGAAATGACCAAAAACCACTTAAAGTGGTTACCCCAATTTTTTTTAAAAAACAATTTCAAATTTTGAAACCAAAAATATGGTTAAGTTGGAAATTTTATAAGCTTTCCAAAAAGTATTTTTTCTAAATTTTATAATTGAAAAATGTCCCTTGAAACATCTGTTTTCAGTACTGTTTTTAAAAGAAAAGGACCAACTTGTAGTTTTCAAATCTCTCACGGGGTTATAGAAATGTTACTTTGTCTTCTTCCCTGGGACAGAGGAAGCAGCCGCGTGGCCGTCGTGGACGTCGCCGTTGCCACTTCCTTCCTCCATCGACCGCGCCCGGATAAGTCGCAGAAGGCGTCTCCCGCTGGCTCGCTGCACCCCTCGCCCCCTCCCCTCTAGCTCTCTCTTCCTCACTGCTGTAAACGACCGAACCCTAGCCCTGTCGGACATCCCTCGCCGCCGGCCACAAGATGCTTCCCCCGCCGTCCTGACCAGCTCTTGAGCTCCGCCTCGCCCCCTTCTCCTCCTCGAGCATGCGTGGCCGCTGGGAGGGCCGCACGATGCCCAATTCCGGCGTTCCTTTTGCTCCGGCGGAGCGTCGTCGTCGTAAATTCCGTCACCGTCGAGCTCCCTCCGGCCTCCCCGTCCCCACCATTGTCCTCCTAGTGTTCTCCCGCACCTCTAGGTGCTCTCGCCTCTCTCCTCCTCTAGTTCATCTTTGAGCCTCACACCGCCGGCCGCCGCCGCGGTTTGTGCCCGCCGGAGCAACCCCGGCGACCATCCGGCTAACCGGCGCCACCCTTAGGTTCCCCTTCACCTCCTCTAGCATATGGTATAGTTTAATTTGGGTTTTACGCGCGGAATCGATCGATTGCTTGATCAACAGAGGAGAGCTCCTCCGAGTGATGTCACTGTGACGCCACAAATCCTAATTTCTTAATTTCCAAAAATGATTAATAATTACAGAAAATTTATAAATTTTAGAATTTGAATAACTACTGTTTTATAAATCAGAAAAATATGAAATATGCATGGTTGTGTTCAGAAACATATTTCCAACCCAAATATGTCACTTTCATATATATTTGACAAAATTTATTTTTGGGCATTATTTTAATTGCAATTAAATCATCTAAAATAAAGAAAATAAGATTTTATTCCATGAAATCAGAAAAATACAAGTTATATACCAAAATGCTCAAAATAATAAATACAATCCATTTATGATGTTTTTAAACCTAATTGAGATATTAAAATTGCACTCACTTTTAGAATCACCCGAAGTGCCCTCCGGGGTCTATTTCGGGGCAAAGTTCAGTAAAAATGCTTAACCATCATATGAACCATAGAAAACCCTTGGATATGTTTAGGTCTTCTATCAAAGTGCATTAACTTTCTCACGCATACATTTTGTGCATTGCATCGTGCTATGTGTTGAATGTTCTCTTCCTTTCCGGTGTTTGTTCTTATCGTAGAACACGACTCCGGAGCGAAGATCAACAACTCCATCGGTGAATACTTGATCTTAACCGACCAGTCAAGCACTTATTCCAGAAGATCTATTTGTTGGTTTTCTTATAAGCAAGGTAAGCATAACCTCTTATCTTCTCATGTATGTTTTCCAAAGTGGTTTCCTCTCTCGTACATTGCATTCGATTCCAAAGTATGTTGTGTCAGTAGGTAGAGACTTCCTATATATGATGCATTGCTTCAATGACCTGATCCACTAATCCTAGCTTCCATAGGGTTGTTTGTGAGCGCCGCCAGAGCCTTATATCAGTTATGCTTAGACATACATGTCTGATACCTCTGCTCCATCCGGTTGATGAATCAGAGCTGCGATAACCTAGAATGATATGATGACGTGGTAAGATGAGCATGGTGTGGTTAACTTAACTAAGGCTTGGACGGGAGGCCACTTGGGAAGTGGTTGTTCGTTCCATACTTGCCAACCCTAGGAGTAAGGTCGGGCGCAGAAGCCAAGACTGAGCGTACAACCACGCGCGATGGCCATGAGCCTCGCCGACGAACTAACTTGTTCGGCTTTATCCATGAGTCACGTAGTTTGAGATTCCATTCGGCAACGCAAATAAACCTTTTAAACGCTTTGGAAAACTGCTCCGCCTAGGGCGTGACCGGGGTCAAGTGATGGACGTACACGGATCTTACCCCGCCTCACAGACACAGGTGACGTCAGGAGGATGGCCAACTCCCTGTTGACGGGGTGGCCCTATCTTGGGTTGACTCATGGATAAGGTTGCGCAAGGTAAAGGTCGTGGCCGAACCACCCTCTGCCGGCACTTCCCGGACTAGTGCTAAAACGTAGGCACTAAGAGTCGGTTGATACGTGTGGGTAAAGTGTACTCTCTGCAGGGATAAATCTTTTCGAGAAGACGTGTCCACGGTTAAGGACGACTTGGTGAAAGTAGTTTGGCCATAGATAAGTTGAACGTGACGTAAAACATGTTGACAATGAATGAAGGGTTCCTCCTCGGAGATGCCGAGAGGGGTGACCCTTGTAGCAAGTGAGATGCTGGGAAATGAAGTTGGTGGATTGAAAAGATGATGATTTACAAGAGTTGAGTCCTTTATCATCTGTTTTGAAAACACTCCATGAGATGTGCTTTTCTTCCTCGACTTGGAAAACAAATATTGCTTTACGCAAATCAGCCTCCATAAAACCCTTTATGAAAATAGCAGATATATAATAGGTTAACTATGTCTTGTTGAGTACCTCCAGTACTCAGGTTTGCTTAAATTTGGTTCAGGTGAAGATCTCACTTTCGTGGTGGTGTTCCAACATGGACATCGACGAGTAGTTCGGGGTTCCCAGGTAGCAGCCTGGAATCTATGGGCTGGGATGTCGCCTTATATTGCGGCCTCTTAGGCTTTTTTGGTTCTTGTTGACTAGCAACATAGTTTGCCTTCCGTTGTCTGATGTAATGTTGGGTCATGTGACCTCTGGTTGTAAAGCTATACTCTAGTAATACATGTTTAATACAGCTTCAATGTTTAGAGTGCTTCTTTGATCGGTTGTTGGTTTCGAGCTCATTGTTATACAGTTTTGGATATGGCTGCATAGTTGTCGCAGGCGAGGGGTTGTGGAGCCGATGATCCATGTCTGAGCACGCCTACCGATGTGATTCGGCCTGGGGCGAGGTAACCCCAGTAAGCCTCGATTGTTGTTGCACTTTCTGGACACATAGCAGCTCTGTATAGCTTTGGTCCCGTTCCTTCAGCTTCATCCGACACGTGGACGTTTGGTTATGCATAATTGGTAATGACTAGCATGGATACAAGGAGTAGTAGACTTGTGGTGATCCGTCCTGCGTGCAAATGAATCCGGTCTGCCTGCCGTTGTTTGTTGCGGCCGGGTCTGGTAACCCTGAAGCCCTTGTGGGTCCATGACTAGGAGCACATAACAGTATGTATATCCCTGAGTCCAGGGTATGACAAGTAGGTTGCTGTTTGTAGTTGTTTAGATCCTAACTACTGGAAAAAATCAGTGAGCCACAGTGGAGACCAAGTGTCTGCGTCGCATCCGTCGAAAATCGCAACCTTACCATCAACATACGTCTTCGACGAGCCAAATCCGCGAAAAATTCCAGCATAATTGATTTCTACGGTGAATATCTCCTCAATTGGTCCTAAATAGCATGCATTTTGTCAACAACTACATCGAATTTGACCTATATTTCTACTGCCACGACATACTACTAGCAAGAGAGGGGATTAGGGTTCGGTTTTCTTACCGTAGCCGGGAGGAGGGGCGCTGGGTCGTCGCAACGCTGGCCCTTTGCTTGCAGGCGCCATCCACGTCGGCGTCGCGACGAGGGGACCGCCTCAGCTCTCCCACCGCCGGAGCAACACCTCACGCCGCTGGTCGCCTCGCCGATCGCCAAACAGAGAGCTCAGAGACGCGGGGGCTGGGGACTGAGAAGGATAGCGTTTTTGTGGGGGGTATCCGCAAATATACTTGCTAGTCGTTTACCCTCCTAGGCCCACTGCCGACGTGGCAACGGTCAGCGCTGGTCAGACGAGAAAAGGACCCCGCGTGAACGATTCTCAGAACTTTTAGGACCTAGATGTCGATTTTCAGACATTTAGGACCTACTTCACAGTGCGCGGAAATATTTAGGACCGCCAGTGCATTTTACTCATAGGATTGGGGTAGGTGGGGGTTTAGTTGGGCCCTTGCGTGTAGGTGGGCTTGGGTATGACAACGACTTCGTCGTTTTTTTCTTTCTCCTTTTCATTGTACAAAACATTTTACCAAATGATTGTTTAGAAACACAGTACAAACGCAAGCGCTCAACTACACACGTATACACTCACCCCTATGAACTCAAACACGCACACCCTACCCCTATGAGCACCTCCGGGAGACTGAGTCGGCGGGTCTTGAGATTGACGAAGTCACCACAGGCGTCTCGCTGTCGACGGGAACGTCCCCTCCCGCTGAAAGAATATTCCGCCTAAATGCGACACACAGGTGTCAAACCTGGGGTTTGAACTCTGGTGGGCTGGGGGTACAACCACCCTTCTAACCATCCACCCACAGGTTGGTTCGCACAAACTTATTTTTATAACACACAAATTGATTTGAACTGGGGTATTATTTTTAATTAGAATGAGTGGAAAGTTTTCTTTAACTTCAGATCATTTTCCAAAACAAAATTATGGCGTTAACTTTTAAGAGAATAATATATAGGGTTACAAAGATATGCAACAATATGCATGGCGTCATCCTATGCGACAAAAAATGCAACAATAATATAGGGTGTTTTTTCGAATGGTTACACACATTGGCACTGGCCATGTGGCTGGAAATAGTAGCCCAGTAGGTGAGCGTGTAGTTGTGACGCTGGTTTCGGCACGAGTGGAGCGTGCATGTGAAATTTACTTTGCAAAAAGGTGGTTTAGCGGAGCAAGTCTCAGGACGTTGTGAGAGAAACTTTATAGACATTTTTTTCATATGTAAAGTAATCACTAATGTTTCTAGATTAGGTAAGTAAGTTTCTAGTTCTTAAGTTCCTTTCTAAACTTGCACCATGATGTATTCTGGAGCTTCCGATTTGTCTTCATGATGTTCTTATAGTGTTGGTGTTATATATATATCACTTTTAAGGCATTATCTAATTTGTCTCGCATGATAAAATAGACACACGCAGTGTCTATAGAGAATGACTCTATCGTTTAAGCACTCGCAAAGCTATCTCCCTTAATGCCTTTACGGAGGTTTGAAGAGACATTATGATGAGTGTCTTAGTGAGGTGTCTCTATTCTTAAGATATTCTCAAGAATGCCTCTTAAAATGACTTTACATGAAAAATAAGAGACATTATGGAGGATGTCTCTAGGTAGATGTCTCTATTGTTAAGGCATTCACTAAAGTGTCTCTCTTAATGCCTCTACAACAAATTGAATTGAGATTTAAGAGACACAACTATGAGTGCCTCTATGAAAATGTCTCTACAGGTCAGTTTTCTTGAAGTGCATGCACGAGGTGCGTAAATATGAAGATGCGGGCGAGGAGACGACGGCCGTGGAGGGGGGCGGTGGTGGTGGCAGCAGGATGAGCCTCTGGCGGCTTGCACAGCCCCAGAAAAAAGGATGGAAGGGGTGAGCCCCGTGGAGAGCACCGTCCGTCGCCGCCGCCACCACATCCAAGGGTGGAGGGAACTGGATCTAGTTTCCAAACCTGATTTTAGACTGAGTCGTGGTGGGTCCCACATGCCAGCCCCTCTAGCTGCGCATGCTGGCAAGGCGGCAACGGGATTTTCGTGGGTTCTCCACGTGTTCCATTTGGACCCATATGTCTGCCACAGGTTGATTTTCGTTGGACTTTATTCTCCACTTCAGTTAATAGCCGAACAGACGCGGAGAGAGAGAGCACCCTGTCCCTTTAAAGTGAGAGTAAACCCCGCCGTTTTTCTCCACGGGGAGATAACCGCCGCCGCCGCCGTTCTTCTTCACAAGCCGCGAGGTTCTTCCATTTCCCTTCTCCTTTCTTTTTCCTCCGCGCGTATGGCGAGCGCGAGGAGAGTGAATCTCACATTTTCGCGTGCATGCATGCAGCGGTACGTGTGACCGAATCTGCCGCTGGGGTCATCATCGGCGACGACGCAAAGGGTCAGCAAAACATCGGCGACGACACTCTTCTTCACCATCGATAAGCACCCTCTTCATCGGCTATCATCATCGGTTTGAATCTGCTGGATTTTTTTTGCCGGCCATGACGATGAACAGTAAAAGTAGTACCACTATACCTCCATTCCCTAAACTAGCTTTCTAGAAAGGCTTACATTGTGGAACGGAGGGGAGTACTAATTAGTACTAGTATTTTGCAGGGATTTCTGCAGATTGTGTTGAATTAGTACTAAAATTGTAGTATTTATGCAGATTAGTACTGGTAGAAATAATTTTGTTGATCATTAGTGATGTTACTATTACTAAATGCAGAGGCTGGGCTTTTCTGCATAAATACGACAATTTTGCTACAATTTCTGCATAAATACTATGTGAGTTCCATATTTCGCTGATTTAGTGCAGATAATACTAATTTCTGCAGATTGTGCTGATTTAGTGCTCATAAGACATGTGCATCGCCTAGACGCAGAGGCTGGGCTTTACGTTTCAAAAAAAAAGTTAGTGATGTTATTTGTGTAGCTGTATCATGGATTCTATTCTAATTAATATGCTTGTTTTTGTGTTTAAAAATCAGGAATGACTCAAAACCTATCTGAGTTCTGTTCTCATGAACCTGACATCTGTCTCGCTGGCAGTGAAGTGCCATTATTGACTTCTAGAGTGAGGATGAGGGTGTCTACAGAATTTTGTCATCAAGCAGCAGGTAAGTATCATTGACATTACAATTATGTTGTTTCTGCGCTTTTGATTTGTTGACGAATATATGTGTGCTTATTCTCTTAAATTGTATATATGTGTACTATGTAGGATCTGCGCCTTGTTCTTTCCATAAGCGTATAGAGTAATTTAATGTTGGTCCACATAAGGCATGGATTGTCTGCAATGTCAATGAATACCACTTCTACGTGGAACAAGGGCCTAGAAGGACCTATATATGTGGACCATATTGGACAATATTTTTTCAAGCTTACGACATTCAACCGAACGATCTTGTGAGGTTTGATTATGACGATCTACTCGGTATGTTTGACGTTCGAGTAACTAATGCAAACAATGAGGTCAAATTTTGGGTTCTAGACCCAGGTATGTAATTGCACATTGGCTTGTTTTCCTTACACATTAATTTACTAGCTAGTTAATATATATATTTCAAACTTTCCAAGATGGCCTTGGTTATGTAATTGCATATTCACGTGTTTTCCCTTTGCGATCAGAGTGTCGTCCTATCGTACCATCTTGTAAGATGACACTACAAAAGAGCCTATTTAAGTACCCATGTGAGGTCAGTGGTTCTGAAATGTATGCGATATCCTGGGATTTTTATAAGCAGAATAAGATGGACCTGGAAAATGGGGAGCACATTATAGTCCCTCATTTCTTTGTGCACAGGGTGCAGAATCAAGAAGAACTTAATGAGTTGGTTAGTTAATTAAATGATCATTATTTTCCTGCTTAATTTGAAAAAAAAGCCATTTAGCTATCTATGCATTTCTGATATCAGTCTTAAATGTACTTGCTCAGGATGTCCCTTTGAAATGCATAAATGGGTATATACCTCCAAGAGACGGGCAATCTCGTATATGCATGAAAACTGGTGGGGCCAACGAAGTGTTGGGTTCATATCACACTGATGAAGAAGAAGAACCTTATTACTTAAAGTTCATTGAGGGCTGGTCTAAATTCGTTGTTTAATCGCGATTGCAAATAGATGATCTCCTCGTCATACAGGTAAAGGTGTTGAAGGACTATATCAGGCTGGTCGTAGAGGTGGTTAGTGACAATGCGGACGGCGACGTCGAATCACAGGAGGACGATGGGGGTAGTGAACTTGGCAGTGTAGTCGGTGAGAACTTATGAGTAATTTTAGAGAATGCTAACAAACTTGTGTTGTTGTTTTATCAGCTAGTTTGGTGGTCAGAACTTGTGTTAAATTGTTTAATTAATTAGCCTCTATATTCCTCATGTATATATGTAGTAGTACCAGAAATGTTGTCTTTTGTTGTTGTACCAAAACTATCTAATATAAACTTGTAGTAGTACCAGAAATGTTGTCTTTTGTTGTCCTACCAAACTATCTAATGAGAAATGTTGTTGCAAATTATCTCCTTTGTAGTGATTACTTTCAAACGTAGTCCAAATATTCCTGAGCATTCTTAAGAACCAAATTATTGAGATAAACTATAAAATTAGTAAATACAACTTAAACATAGTTCGACATAGATCTGCAATAAACTTGCCAGTGCACACACATCAGGTCTTAAACTGAAAGAAATTGATACCAGGTAACCTGGGACAAGCCCCAAACACGCTCATGCAGGAGCAATTGAGCTTAATTTGAAGCCCCGTCTGGGAGGAACGTTCCTTGCTTGGGCAGTTCTATTTCCCTCCGGAGGAGAACAATTTCCCCGTCTTTCAACTGGATCTTATTTTCGAGGAATGAGACCGTGCTCAGTATGTCGACGTTTTGCATCAGCTTCTCATTCAGCCCACGACATATTTCCGACGCATCCCTTTTAGCCTCTTGATAGCAGGAAATAGCTGTTTTAGCCTTGCGACCATTCTCCCTACACTCCTCTTCCAGATTCTTTAACTCCTTATCCAGTTCTGCCAAATGGGGCTTGACCGAATCGGCGACGCCCACCGGCCCCAACAGCGAAGGCGATTCGGTGCAGACACTGGAACCACCAGCGCTGCAGGAAGGGGAACCAGATGTTGAAATAAATCCAAAGGAATTGAAAAGGTGGAATCGAAATGAAGGAAGAAGAACTGTTGAAACAAATCGTGTTGAAACAAATACCTTGTTGCAGCAGAAGACGACATGTTAAGTGGCAACGAGCAGAAAGGCACGAACGAGCGGCAGAGGGACAACTGATTTTGCTTCGAGGAGAAGAACTGCTGGTTTCTGGGGAAGAAATGCACGAACGAGCGGAGGGAGAAGAAAACCCTAAATAGAGCGGGGTGGGGGGAGGAAGAGGGAGAAGACGAGAAACCCACACACCGCTTGCAACTGCACGCACGCAGCGGTATGTTGGCACGTACGCAACCAACGCGTTGTGTGTACATGCACAACCGGCGCGGATTCTCTGACCGGACTTTTCCTTGACTTTGAGTCATTGACAGCTGGATCCCACGTCTCATGGGAGGCATCCACGACCAATGCATGCAAGCAAACTGCGTGCAGAGTTTTATTCTTTCTAATTTAACTCATGGGAGCCTCTCCGTGGATTTTTTTGTACGTACAAAAGAAAAATCTGAAAAAACAAAATTTGCCAAGAACGCAAACTATATGTGAACGGAGGGGAGTACTTCAATATATGTTTGGTCACAAACTTCAACATTGGATGGCAGTACACACTTAGTCTTAAAACTGAATCTTATTCCAGAGTTGTTCCATCTTCCTACACAAGTCATGGTTGACCGGCAGAATCTCAGCCATGCTGGTAGCAACCCTCAAAGCTCTCTGCTTCTGCTCCAGCTCGAGTGCACAATATTTGATCTCTCGCATGGCATTCGCGAGGATCTCTTCCGCGGTCCTGGCTATGTCCTAGTTCCGGATTTCGATCTGCCCCATGGTGACCTTGGCATCTAGAACCTTCCTCGAAAGGAAAGTGTGGTCCAGGACTGAACCAGATTTCTCAGTGGAACAACCGACCCTGTAGGAACTTTTGTAAGAAGATGCATGAAAAAATCCAAAAGGTGGAATCAATAATGAATGTTTTTACGTTGAAACAAATACCCGGCTGCTAGGGAATCCTCGGTCCTCCTCTTCTAAGACGTAGAGGAGATCGGTGAAGACCACATCGTTGGTGAGAAAGAGGAGGAAGCAACTTATTTCGGAGCGGGGAACGAGAGGAGGAAGAAGAGATAAAATGGAGTCGTCTGAAAGGGGCGATATTAACTCTGTTGCAACTACACTACTGACACGCGCGTGGAAGTGGAGACGGCAAACTGCATTCACTCCTCCCACGCGTGGGATTAGCCCACCTTTTCAGCATGTACTATACGTTGTATTGGCAGCTTGGCAGCGTTCCCACATTTAAGTAATGTAAGGACACCTGTGTTATGGTGCTAGTCCCTGGAACAAATGCTAGCACCACAGTACAAAATGAAATATCATGCAAATGCATCGAATTCTATTACATCGCATGATCCAGTCTTTAAAAAATAGTATTACAACTTGCATAGTCTTAGAAGACTAGCAGAAAATAGAATTACAGCGGAAACCATAGTACAACATTGAGCCCATCTTCTTCATGTGCCACAAGCAAAAACATGTTGGCGATAGACTCGAGATCCTTAACAAAACCTCACTCGTCTTCAGATTCATCTGCAATATGGAATATGCATCCACAAGGGAGTCAATACAATTTAATGTATTGGCAAGTAACACTATGGTGGATATATAATGGGAAAGACTAGCTTCTATATGCATATCTGGCTGAGTGGAGTTTTGGCTATTTGCATCAAGCAAGTTTTCTCCTAAGTTTTCATAAATACGTTTTGATCAATAAGTTGTTACCACTGATGGAAACCAGTGAACCATAAATAATTATTGAGGAGTGCCACTGATAGAAACCAGGGCAAATCTCCAGCTAGTGTTCTAAACAAGTTTTATTTATTGAAAATGGTGATGAGAATCTTCTGTCCATCCTTGTCCAGCTGCTCAAATTGTCCATTACCGGGGACATGGGTAAGTACTTAGTTTTTGACTCTGAGAGTTTGTGCACTTTCACCTTAGCCTCAATCAACCCAAACATCCCATACACGCTGAGTGTATTAAGGAAAAGAGAGAATTGAGACAAGACCTTTCAGAAGGAGAATCCAACTCTACTGCAAGACCCGTTCCACCAATAATTCTGCTACATCTTCATGTCAAGCTGACAAATTGAACTCCCACAACTTAATTGATCAGGACAGAGCCCATTGTCTAAGGCTGCACGGGAAGCTTCTAAACTTGAAAGGACTTCATCATCTCTTTGTTCCTAGGTGTCATTCCTCAGGTGAATGCCTCAAGTAAATAACCCTTAGACAAGGGCCCTGAGGCAACACCAAACTCTCATCAGCCAAACAACCAACCCACCCAGGTGGTTCATTGAGTTTGTACTTAGAATTTTTCCTCAATACTAGTAAAACAATTTTGTAGCATTGCTAAGCATCTACTAAGTCTAATGACTATAGGGTTTATGTAGGTAATAGATGTGGCTATATATATAGCACTGGGATAGGATAATAGCATAGCAATAATATATATAATACTGTAAAATTTCCTATCATGCATACTACTAAAAATCAACTAATGCATAAAGTAAAATAATGGGTAGTTGATGGTGTGTTAGTTGCCTTTGAATTTGGTGAAGAAAGCACACTTCCTTCACAAAAGGGAACGTTACTCTCCGTGCAATCTATACATTGAAAACACAACAACAACATCAACAAGCATTCATACAAACAAGAGAAAACATGCAAACAACAATCACAACAAAAGAGTTTTAAACAAGCCATTCACAAAGGTTCAACAAAAGAAAGACTTAGTTAAATAGGGCTTATGGTTAGCTAATAGGGCATGGGCTGGTCAAGGGTAAAGTTTCAATAACACAAACTCATACTTGTCAAGGAAGTTCCAAGAGTTCACTAAAGGTGATTACACCAATATTAAACCAAGGAAACAAGACATGTTCAACACTTAGTTATTTTCATCAAAACATTTGATTTATTTAATTTAGATTCCACTAACTTCATTGCAAAGGGGGAAATAAAATGAAGTCTTGGGATTTCCTATTTGTCAAAGGTTAGACAAAAACAACTTGCTACTCCTCCACTTGTATGGATTGCTCCAAGTCTTCTCATGCTTGTCATCTGGAAAATTGTTTCATTTCTTCTAAGTTGTTTTCTCCTTGATGTAGTGTCTCCCTTGAACTTGAATAATTCTTCATGACTTGCTTTTATGTTGAAATACTACTAAGTTAAAAGAATAGAAAGAAGAAATAGAGAGAGATAGAAAAAATAGAGGGATTGTCCTCCTTCTTCATTTCTTCTTGCACTTGTATTTTCTTGTGTTTATTCTAGTTGAGTGGAGTCTAAGTCCTTCCTTCAATTTCTTCTTAAGCCTTCCTTGTAGCTCTTCATGTTTTCCACCAAGTTGAATTTGAAGTATCCCCATGTGCTTGAGTCTTGATAAATCTTGAAGTAAGAATTAGAGAAGTGGACAGAAAATACTTGTGCTTGTGTTTTGACTTTACTAGTTGGCTAAGTAAATACTTTAAACCATACTAAGGACTTAGTCTTGTTACAAAATATCCACAACACATAAAACATATATGCAAAATATTTTCTAAGTCAAAGGCAACACAAAACAAAATAGATAGAGTGAAATTTTGACTAAGTCTTCATGAAGTTCTTCTTGTTTTCTTCTAAGTACTTCTGCATTCTTGGAGAGGTTTCTGAAGTATATTTTCTTGGCAAAGTCCTTCCTTGGTCTTGGGGTAGCTTCATGTTGAAATTCCCAAGTTGGCTAAGTCCTTTCTTGCACTTCATGGTTCTCACAACTTCTAGACTTAGTGGTTTTCAACCAGGAGGCCAGCTAGCACTATTTTACTTAGAAAAAATAATATAACAAGGGTGTCCAAGGAGTTTGGCCTCTCTAGTCTATAGTTAGAACTTAGAATATTTTTACTACAGAAAACATACTGAAAACATTTATAGAATTTTAACTAAGTTAAAATAGTAAAGGAACACACAATGCCCAAAATAATTCTACCTTAGCCCAAATTTTACAATACATCAATAAACACTATCATTGTTGTTTTCTAGTGACAAGTACATAGACAAGATGCAAGGAAAACAAGTGTTGCACAAAAATTTAATTTTTAACATTATTAGGGCTCAAAAATAGGCATAAACTAGTTAGATTGTTTTCAGCCACGAAATAGTTTCTTAAAAAATTTCTTTTTCTTCTACCGCATAGAGGATGTCAATACAAGATCATAGCAATTGGATTCACTGAAAATTATTTTGTAAAACAAAAGTTATGAGCAAAATAGACTAAAAAAGATCTATAAATAACATGTGTGTGAACTACTAAAAGTGAAAATTTATTTCATTAATGTGTTCTACAGATTGTGCTGATTTCAACGAGTACAAAATCATTGAATTTGGACAAAC
This sequence comes from Alopecurus myosuroides, assembly GCA_028641055.1. Taxonomy (NCBI): domain Eukaryota; kingdom Viridiplantae; phylum Streptophyta; class Magnoliopsida; order Poales; family Poaceae; genus Alopecurus; species Alopecurus myosuroides. The sequence continues at coordinate 45,489,151 of CM054058.1, forward strand.
AGATAAAAAGTTATTGAATTTTGAAGTTTGCACTAAAATCTGTTAAATAGAAAAACAAGGCGATCCATAGGAACCTAAATGGTGAGCGCTGATTGGACGATACCCATTCACGCGGATCGCGGCCATTAAGCGTTGGATCTAAGTGAAATCGGACGCCCCAGATCTGATCACACACGGGCCTTCCGATGGAGATCCGACGGTGGGGATAGAAGATGCTCACGGGGGCGGCGCGGATCTCGCCGGACAATGGAGACGTGGCGGCCGGCGTTGTAGAACCTCGACGGAGATGAAGTCGCAGGGGGTTCCCGAGCGCGGAGAGAGCACGATGCGACTCAGCGAAGCACGGTGAAGAAGATAGCGACGGCGGCGCTGGCTCGCGCTTCCCGGATCGATGGCGCGATGCAGTTCCTGTGGCCATGGTGATTGCGGGCTCCGACGAGCTCATACGCGCGTCCTCGTGCCTCTGCGAGCTAAACAGGGGGTCATGGAGATGCGCAACAGAGAGGGAAAGGAGGAGGTCGCCAAACGGGGGCAGCGGAGACCTACTGTGTCGCCGGAGACGGGAGGAGATGGCGGCGGGCAAGGTTGAAGGTGGACGACGTCATGGTGACTGAACGCGTGTGTCACGATTGGTCCCACGGGCCAGAGACAGAGTGGGGTGGGTGATGGGCTGCGCTATTAGGCCGCAGGCGGTTTTCTGGCGCGCGCGGGCGAGGGAAAAGGAGGCAAGGGTTGGGCTGCTGGGCTGGGCCACCTTGGCCTAGCTCGGCCGGTTTCTCCTCTTTTTTTTTTGGTTTTCTTTATTAAATCATATATTTTATTTTATAAAACCAAATTGACTCAAACAAATTTCTATAGTTTTATAAAAATATTGTCTTTCATATGAAAACAATTGTGTGCTGTTTTAAACACAACTAAATTTTTATATTTTCAAAATATGATTAAATTACTAATAGTAACAAAACGGTCTTTTCCTTTTTAAAAAAATTGATTAATTAAATTAGGGTCAAATAATTTAGAGACATAGGATATTTGAAAATATTTTTCTTTATTTGCTCCCTTTCATAAACTTGTGAAAATTTATTTTATGATATTACTAATTGATATAGTAATTGAAAAATAACAAAGATATAGTTAATTTTGGCTTGGAAAATATTTTATTGAACCATTAATTGAAAGATGAATTATTATTGATGAATAAAAGTTTTAACAATAATTTGGAAAACATATTATTAGTAAAACTATTTAAGGTTTGCAAATAGGAAACTATTTTCTTTGCATACTATTTATTTTGGGGATTTAGTGTTTTAGAAAACAGAGCATTTGGATTATCATTTCCAATATCATTGGAATAACATATAATGTTTCCTTCATGTTGAAATTTTATTTGTTTTTGGTGGCTTTCTTTGTTGGAAAAGAAAAAGTTTTAAATTTTTGTGATTTTTGAACTTTCCAAAAATCAGGGATGTTACAACATTCAAGTTGTGTTGTCATGTAGGCACACTCGAGGGATACGTACATGGACGACATTCAAAAGAACAACACATGGTATGCCAATGGACTAGGGTTTTTCCGGAGAGGGGCTCCAGAGCGTATTAATGCCACCACAACACATGGTATGCGATATCATGTGTGTTAGAGTGTGGCATGGGTCTTGGATGCCAAATATTCCCTCACTCTCTGTGTTAGGGCTTCACCGGCGTCGGATTCTCTCTGGCGGGTTCCACGACTACTTAGAGCCTGAAACTCCCTGATCTGGCAGAACGGGGGGAGTCTTGCCAAGAGGTTGTCCCTACCATTTATTTAGGGGTTCCTTGGGACCAATCTAACACAACCAAGCAATTGGTTCCACCTTGATACCCCCTTCCGGCTCACATAGAGGGGCCAGAACGACAATTCCGTCTTTATCCCCAAGGGGCTAAGGTTTCTTCAAAGAGGCCCTCCAGAGCGTCTGAATGATGCCACAACACATGGTATGCCATATCATGTGTGTTAGAGTGTGACATGTGTCTTGGATGACCATAATTCCCTCACTCTTTGTGTTAGGGCTTCACCAGCATCAGATTCTCTCTGGAGGGTTCTAGGACTACTTAGAGCCGAAACTCCCGGGTCTGGCGGAACGGGGGGAATCTTGCAAAGAGGTGGGCCCTAACATTTTATTTGGTGTTCCTTGGACCTAACCTAACACAACCAACAAATTCGTTCCACTTTTCTACCCCTTCCGGGCTATGTACGCACAGAGGCCATAACGACAGTTCCGTCTTTTTCCCCAACAGGGCTAGGGTTTCCCCGGATAGGGGCTCCGGAGCATCTGAATGCGACCACAGCACATGGTATAACATACCATGTGTGTTAAAGTTTGGCATGGGTCTTTGATGCCAAATAATCCTTTACTCCCTGTGTTAGGGCTTCACAGGCGTCAGATTCTCTCTAGCAGGTTCCACGACTACTTAGAGCCCGAAACTTCCGGATCTGACAGAACGAGGGGGGGATCTTGCCACGAGGTTGGACCTACCATTGAATTTGGCGTTCCTTGGGCCTAATCTAACACAAACAAGCAATTGGTTCCACCTTTCTACCCCCTTCCGGCTCACGTAGAGGGGCCAGAACGGCAGTTCCGTCTTTTCCCCCAAGGGGCTAAGGTTTCTCCGAAGAGGGGCTGTGGAGCGTCTGAATGCCACCACTTCACATGTTATTCCATACCATGTGTGTTGCCATACCATGTGTGATCGAGTGTGGCAAGTTTCTTGGATGAACAAGATTCCCTCACTCTCTTTGTTAGGGCTTCATCAGCGTCGGATTCTATCTGGCGGGTTCTAGGACTACTTAGAGCCAAAACTCCCGGATCCGGCAGAACGGGGGGAATCTTGCCAATAGGTGGCCTCTAAAATTGTCTTTGGTGTTCCTTGGACCTTAACACAACCATAAATCGGTTCCACTTTTCTACGCCCTTCCGGCTCATGTACGCGGAGAGGCCAGAACGGTGGTTCCGCCTTTTTCCCCAACGGGGCTAGGGTTTCCCCGGAGAGGGGCTCCGGAGCGTATAAATGCCACCACAGCACATTGTATGCCATACCATGTGTGTTAGAGTGTTGCATGGGTCTTGGAAGACAAATATTCCCTCACACTCTGTGTCAGGGCTTCACCGGCGTCGAATTCTCCCTAGCGGGGTCCACGACTACTTAGAGCCCGAAACTCCCGGATCTGACTGAACGGGGGACATCTTGCCAAGAGGTTGGCCCTACCATTGAATTGGGTGTTCCTTGAGCCTAATATAAAACTACCAAGCCATTGTTTCCATGTTTCTACCCCTTCCGTCTCACGTGGAGGGGCCAGAATGACAGTTCCGTCTTTTCCCCCGAGGGGCTACGGTTTCTCCAAAGATTGGCTCCGGGGCGTTTGAATGCCACCACAACACATGGTATGCCGTACCATGTGTGTTTCCATACCATGTGTGATAGAGTGTGGCAAGTTTCTTGGATGACCAAGATTCCCTCACTCTCTTTGTTAGGGCTTCATCAGCGTCGGATTCTCTCTGGCGGGTTCAAGGACTACTTAGAGCCGAAACTCCTGGATCTGGCGGAACTGGGGGAATCATGCCAAGAGGTGGGCCCTAACATTTTCTTTGCTGTTCCTTGGACCTAACCTAACACAACCAAGCAATCAGTTCCACTTTGCTACCCCCTTCCGGCTCATGTACCCGGAGAGGCTAGAAAGGCGGTTCCGTCTTTTCCCCCAACGGGGCTAGGGTTTCCCTTGAGAGGGGCTCTGGAGCGTATGAATGCCACCACAGCACATGGTATGCCATAACATATTTTTTAGAGTGTTTCATGGGTCTTGGAAGCCAAATATTCCCTCAACCTCTGTGTTAGGGCTTCACCGGCGTCAGTTCTCCCTAGCGGGTTCCACGACTACTTAGAGCCCGAAACTCCCGGATCTGACAGAACGGGGAAAATCTTTGCAAGAGGTTCTCCCTACAATTGACTTGGGTGTTCCTTGGTCCTAATATAACACAATCAAGCAATTGGTTCCACCTTGCTACCCCCTTCCCGCTCACGTAGAGGAGCTAAAACGGCAGTTTCGTCTTTTTCCCCCAATGGGCTAAGGTTTCTCCGAAGAAGGTCTCCGGTGCGTATGAATGATTACACAACACATGGTATGCCATACCATGTGGTGTGGAATGTGTTTTTAATTACCAAGATTCCTTCACTCTCTGTGTTAAGGCTTCACCGACGTCGGATTCTCTCTGGCGGGTTGCAGGACTACTTAGAGCCTAAACTCCTGTATCTGGTGGAACGGGGGGAATCTTTCCAAGAGGTGAGCCCTAACATTTTATTTTGTGTTACTTGTACCTAACCTAACACAAAAAAACAATTGGTTCCCCTTTGCTACCCGTTCCGTCTCATGTACGCAGAGAGGACAGAACGACACTTCCGTCTTTTTCCCCAATGGAGCGTTTCCCCGGAGAGGGGCTCGTGAGTGTCTGAATGCCACCACAGCACATGGTATTCCATACCATGTGTGTCATATTGTGGCATGGTCTTGTATGCCAAATATTTCCCCACTCTCTGTGTTAGGGCTTCACCTGCGTCAGATTCTCTCTAGCGGGTTCCACAACTACTTAGAGCCCGAAACTCCCGGATCTGACTGAACGGGGGGAATCTTGCCAAGAGGTTGGCCCTACCATTTAATTGGGTGTTCCTTGGGACCAATATAACACAACCAAGCAATTGTTTCCACCTTGCTACCCCTTCCGGCACACGTAGAGGGGCCAGAACGGCAGTCACGTCTTTTTCCCCAAGGGGCTAAGGTTTCTCCGAAGAGGGGCTGCAGAGCGTCTAAATGCACCATGTGTGTTGCCATACCATGTGTGTTAGAGTGTGGCAAGGTTCTTGTATGACCAAGATTACCTCACTCTCTGTGTTAGGGCTTCACCGGCGTCAGATTCTCTCTAGCGGGTTGCAGGACTATACTTAGAGCCTAAACTCTCGGATCTGGCGGAACGGGGGGAATCATGCCAATAGGTGGTCCCTAACATGTTATTTAGTGTTACTTGTACCTAACCTAACACAACCAAGAAATTGGTTCCACTTTTGTACCCCCTTCCGGCTCATGTACGCAGAGAGGCCAGAACGACGGTTCCGTCTTTTTCCCAACGGGGCTAGGGTTTCCCTGGAGAGGGGATCCGGAGCGTATGAATGCCACCACAACACATGGTATGACATACCATGTGTTTTATAGTGTGGCAAGGGTCTTGGATGCCAAATATTCCCTCACTCTATGTGTTAGGGATTCACCGGCTTCGGATTCTCTCTAGCGGGTTCCACGACTACTTAGAGCCGGAAACTCCCGGATCTGACAAGATGGGGGAAATCTTGCCAAGAGGTTGGCCCTAACATTGACTTGGGTGTTCCTTGGGCCTAATATAACACAACCAAGAAATTTGTTCCACCTTGCTACCCCCTTCCGGCTCACGTAGAGGGGCCAGAATGGCAGTTCCGTGTTTTTCCCCAAGGGGATATGGTCTCTCCGAAGAGGGGCTCCAGAGCGTTTGAATGCCACCACAGCCCATGGTATTCCATACCATGTGTGATAGAGTGTGTCAAGTGTATTGGATTACCAAGATTCCCTCACTCTCTTTGTTAGGGCTTCACCGGCGTCAGATTCTCTTTAGCGGGTTCCACGACTACTTAGAGCCCGAAAGTCCCGGTGTCGGATATATACTGAATAGGGGTATAGAAGATGGTAGACAAAGAGCCGGACTACCAGGGTGGCCTACATGGTAATGGGCTTAGGTCCATTGGGCGGCCCAGTAGTCCGACGCGTAGAAGCCGGATTCTAGAAGAACCCGGATCACGGCCCGCGTGATCTGGCTTGGAGGAGAAGACGGATTCCTTACTTTCCAAGTTACAAGTTAAACGTAGTCTTCTAGGTTTCCTGTTCTGTATGCCCTAATCCGGCTATTATATAAAGCCGGACGGGAGATAGATTGAATAAGCACAAGTTAGACACAAGTTCAAGCTCTACGCAACTCGCCGAGAAGTTCATCCTCGTCGAGTAGCTAGATCTATTCCCTCACACTGTAACCCTGTTATACGGGCTTTAGTCCCAATTAGTGAGAAGTGCAGGAGTAGGTACGCCGTACTGTCGCGACGTACCGAACCTGGGTAAAATCCCGTGTTCTGTGTTACTACGCTATCCCGTTACCCCACGTCTCTACCGTAGTCTCATGGCACCCCCGTCTATGAAAACTACTACGATGTCTCGACAGTTGGCGCCCACCGTGGGGCAAACGACGTCAGGCGTGAAATTCCGATCTGGGATACTCGGCGGAATTGGAAGATCGATCACTGTCGGAAGCTTGGAATTCGACGACGACGTCGGGCGCTTCCTCGACAACGGATCCTACATACCGGCGCAAAACCACCTGGTAAGTGCCTGCGTGTTACCGATTGGATCCGCTAACATCTGTATCGGACTAACTGCAGAAGCAATGGGGTTTTGCGGTGGAAGCAAATTTATCCCACCCGCCCTATACCCAGTCGAAGACGACTATGATCTCGGATTCTGCTCAGATCGCCGACAAAACAGTGATACACACTTTATCGGCATGGTGCAATCCGAAATCGCTGAAAACACGGATGACGGAAATCCCGTGCAAGAGGCAGATAACAACCTACCCGTCGTAGAGACGGAAGAACAAATACCCGTCACAGAGACGGAAGATCCGACATCCGTCAACCAGACGATGAACTCGGAAGCAGAGTCCGTGCTTGCCGCCATTGAGGCGAGATTGGATTCGGAAACCGGATCGGATAACTTCGACTCCGAAGACGAAGACGAGGATGCCTTCGTAAAAAAGGTTAAGTCCTTTCAAGAGGGATTCCATGAAGTGCTAATGGCAAAACCAGCTGATACAACGGGTGCCGACAGCCAGGAAAGCCCTAAAACCCCTCCGCCAGTGGAAGAGAGAGAAGACGGAGAAACTTCTCCGATATTCCCCAATGTTAAGGAGATGACAGAAGATGAGCCTGTCAAAAAACCTCCTTCTTCCAAGAAAAAGCACCGTGCTTCTAAAAAACTCCAATACAAACTCCGGAAGAAAAAATCAGCCGATCTCGCTGATGAAAACCTGGAAGGTGGAGATATTAGCGGCACAAAGCCCGCGGAAAAGAAATCTAAGGAAATCACTGCTCCTCCAATGACAGAACTGGAAGAGCAAGAGCTATTACAAACACCAGTGGGACCAGATGAACCCCCTGAGATGCTGGAAGCCAGGAGACAAGCTTTCCAACGGCAACAGCAACATCTGCTTAGATCTCGGCAACATCTCCAACAAACCCATAATGACATCAAAGTCATGAAGGAAGAAATAGAGGAGTACGAGAGAAAGCATAGATCTGCCTTAAAACCTACTAGGTTACCCGGAATCGCAAAACCGGAAGAACTGCCGCCAAAAGAAAGGTTTTATAACCCATCTTGGCAAAAGCAGTTAAACGGCAAAGATGCCAAGGGCGAACCAATATACAAAACCGCAGCAGAAAACGCGGAAGCAGCGTTCGCCATCCTAAACAACGATCTGTACTCCAACGGGGAAAAACTCCAAGGGGTGTATGCTTTCCTAGGAAAAGCATTACAGCAGCAGCAGCGAGGCCAAGAGCGATCAGGGAGGCTGCATGATAATTCCGCCCTCTGCAAAACAGTTACTTGCGCTGCTGGAGCACCTGGACCGGAAGAACCCGGAGATTCGGATAAAAAAGAGGATCCGAGAAAAGACAAGAAAAACCCCGACAACCGGGACGCAGCGTCTAGAACCGGACCTCATCTCCCGAAAGATGGATATAAACCACACGATCGGGAAGACAAACACCGGAATGACGGCAAAATAATGCCACCTCCGAGAAACCTAGCTGAAAAAGCTGGAAGATATGATATACCTCACAGACGTGAAAGATCCCGGACACCTCCTAAGGATAAGGAAAGGCATAGAAGCAGAACTCCGCCTAAAGGACGTGAACACGGAAGAGATAGAGATAACCTCGGAAAAGCGCGTCCGCGCAACAATGGAAAAGAAAGGAGCAGATCCCCTTCTGTCCATTCAGCCAGGAGATATTCTGCACACATTGATAGAGCAGAAAAGGATGATCTATACTTTGGTCCTAAGTGTTTTACTGACAGGATCCGAAGGATAAACCTGCATTCTGGCTTCGCCAAAGTTGGTCCAACCTACCAAAAGTATACCGGCAGTACAAAACCGGATACCTGGCTCTCAGATTATTATACAGCCGTCCAAATAAACAATGGGACAGACCTGGAAGCTGTCAAGTTTCTTCCTCTAATGTTGCTAGACGGAGCCAGAGATTGGATCAATGGTTTACCATCAAGAACTGTCGACAGTTGGGATGATATGGCGACAGTATTCACTCAGCATTTTCGGGGAACATACAAACGCCCAAATAGCATCAACCAGCTCAACTGTTGCACCCAATTTGAGGACGAACCATACGTGGATTTCATCTCCAGATGGACTGCAATGAAGAATAGTTGCTCTGGAGTAACTGACGTACAAGCAATGCATGCTTTCGTCAATGGCCTAAAACCCGGACTTGTACCGTTCATGGTTGGTTCTAAACAACACAAAGATCTCGGATCTATGCTTACAACCGCTAATGAGCACGCTGCAGCCGAAGATGATATCAGAGCAAGAGAAGGCAATATTGAGTCACTAATACTCGCCAAGAAAACCCCTCGTTCTGACAAAAAAGGAACTCCAGAGTCAACGACAAAGCCCAAGGAGGTCAACATAGCCTTTGGAGGAGAAAAGGTGAATAAGTGGAAAGGCCGCAGTCCAGATCCAATCAATTACGCTCCCGAAGAATGGGAGAGAATTAAGTCGGAACCCTGCGTCCACCACTCGCAATTTGGGAAACCAACCCACACAAACGCGCAATGCCGGCTAAACAAGCATATGAAAGGCAATGCAGGATCCGGAAATAAGGGGAAGGGTTCCAAAAGGAAACCTGCCAAACAAAAGCCAGAAGCTGAAAAAGAAGACAGTGAATCGGACACTGATGACAAAATCCAAGAACAACAGCGAAAGGGCGAACCCAAATTTCCGAGAGTTGACGGAGAAGCAATGTTAACTTTCTTAGAAACCCCGTCAGCAAAGGTGGCCAAAAGAACACTTCGGGAGATAAACGGAGTTGTTCCTGCGACCCCGAAATTCTTGAAGTACTCCAACACACCGATAATCTGGGATCAGTCTGATCATCCCGGAAATATCCCTGAACCCGGCACACAAGCTCTTGTTGTAAGCCCTATTGTTCAAAACACTAGGCTAAGGAGAGTGCTGATGGATGGAGGATCCAGCATCAATATAATGTATCTGGATACGCTGAAGCACTTGAAGATCTCCGAGTCCCAGCTCAACTACAGCAATATACGCTTCCATGGCATTGTTCCTGGCAGGCAAGCACGATCCCTAGGAGAAATTTCCCTATATGTCACCTTCGGAGATAAAGATCACTTCCGGCAGAAAAAAGTATCCTTCGAAGTAGTGCCGTTCGAGAGCGTGTATCACGCAATACTCGGACGTCCGGCTTTCGCCAAATTTATGGCAAGATCTTGCTATATCTACAAGAAGCTGAAGATGCCAGGACCCAAAGGAGGAGTAATCACCATTGCCGGTGATTTCAAGCTGGCAAACGAGTTGGAGAAAGAAAACGCCCTTTGCGCTCAGAGAGTTATAGCAAAGGAGGAACTGAAGGAATTAGCCAAGGAGGTATCGCCGAAAGAAATGCCGGCAGGAAAAGAAACTCGGAAGCCAACAAATAGCTTCAAGGCGTCCGAGAATACAAGACAGGTAATCCTAGATCCCAAAGATCCGACAAAATTCGTCGTCGTAGGGACTGGGATGACTGACAAATAGGAAGGCGAGCTCATCAAGTTCCTCCGTGAGAACTGGGATATTTTTGCCTGGTGTCCAGCTGACATGCCAGGCGTACCCAGGGAACTTGCTGAGCACCAACTCAAGGTTATTCCCGGATCAAAACCCGTCAAACAAGGTCTCCGTCGATTTGACGGAAGAAGACGGAAGGCTATTGGCAAGGAAATTATCCGGCTTTTAGCAGCGGATTTCATCAAGGAAGTAATCCATACTGATTGGTCCGCAAATCCGGTATTAGTGCCGAAGAAAGACACCACTGCTCTTAGAATGTGTATAGATTACACAGGATTGAACAAGTTGTGTCCGAAAGACAGGTTCGCATTGCCGCGAATCGATCAAATAATAGATGCCACTGCAGGCTCCGAGCTTTTATGCTTTTTGGATGCATACTCCGGGTACCACCAAATACGCATGAAAAAGGAAGATCAAATCAAGACTTCTTTTATAACCCCGTATGGGACGTACTATTACATAACCATGCCTTTTGGCCTGAAGAACGCAGGTGCAACCTACCAGCGTTGCATGCAACGCTGTTTGCATAGTCAAATTGGCAGAAACGTTCATGTTTACGTGGACGATATTGCCGTCGTAACCAAGGAAAAAGATACACTCCTTGAGGATTTGCGAGAAACTTTCGAAAACTTGCGCACTTACAAGATGAAGTTGAATCCATCTAAGTGCGTATTCGGGGTTCCCTCAGGAAAACTTCTGGGTTTCATTGTTTCCCACAGAGGAATAGAAGTTAAACCGGAAAAGATCAAGGCAATCTTGAACATCTCAAAACCTACATGTGTAAAAGATGTACAAAGATTGACGGGTTCCGCTGCAGCCGTCAGCAGATTTATCAGTTGGCTGGGGGCTAAAACCTTACCACTCTACAAGCTGCTGAAAAAATTCGACAAAGTCAAGTGGATTGCGGAAGCCTGGGAACGTCTAGAAAGTTATGTACCTTTCCGTACTAAGTTCAATTCTATGTAAACATCTTTTGAGATCATGAAATAAAGTTGTCGGAATGCTGTCATCCATATTCTTTATAAGTGTAAAGTGTTTCCGCCTCATCTATTTCCCAATGATCTTACAAATTGCTCAACGTTAACCCGAATTGTGCTTGCGTACTCGTCGTTACAAAACTGAATGATTTTTCAGCCTATTAACGGCTAAGGGAAACTTGAATTGCCTGTGTGCCCAAGTTTCACTTAAAACTTTCCTTGAATTCTCTAAGTCTTATCTGATTGTGTGTGTGTTGGGTTACTGGAACTAGTTAGTAAAAATGCCTTTAGCATGATCCATGTTTCCGAGTTTCAAAACTGCTTGGTTCGTCCCCAGTTACTCGGCATGAAGATTCATATTGCTATTTGAGCCATTTCAAACACTAAGGACAGTTAAAACATACACACCAGAGAACTTAGAAGATAAAGGAATAATCAAAACCCAAAAAACTTGCAAAGAATTTCATAATTTAAACTGCAACAGACGGAAGTTTCATTCATACAAAAGAAGCATTACATTTTGGATTACATTAAAAGAACAGTAATGCTCCTATTGTCTATTTTTTCTATCCAGGTTCCAGGTAACCCTTCAAGCATCTGACTCCTCCTCGCTGCTTTCGTCTTCGGGGATTGGAGGGATCTCCGCTTCTGGATAGTTGATGGAGATATTTACCATGGAGGCAATCTGGGTGGCGTGGCCTTTGACTTCACCAAAGATGGTGTTTCGCTGCATATCCGTGTATCCTTGTGGGACACCGGACGCCACGCGCCAGGATTTAGCACTAGGGTAGTGCATGCGCATGAGGCCAAGAGCCATGCGCGCACCACCCCGTGCAGCGGAGCGAAGGAGAGATTCCTTAGACTCCGCCACCTCCATGATGGCACCCGGAAGTTTTTCAACCTCCGAGCACTCCCCAGATTTTTCGGGAAGAAACTTGTCCACCAGCTGCGCTGCAGCAGCCTTGATCAAATTCCATGTCTCCCCGAAAGCTCGGATGCCTGCAATCCGAGTGCCATCTGGGGTATCGCCTGTTTTTTCCAGTAAAATACCTAAAAAAGTTAGATGGAAAAACAGAGCAAGTAAAACTTGGAAAGACAACAAATGAATAAGAGATTTACCGATGAGCTTGTCGATCTCGGAAACTTCCTCCAGGCGAAGGTTCAGAGCGTCGGTCAAATCCCGAATGGTGGATTTGTCCTTCTCCGCCTGCTCGGAAGCCTTGGAATTAGAAACTCCAAGGGCCAGATTACTGGCTTCCAAGTCTTGTTGTGCTTTCACAAGGTTCTTGTGAAGCTCAACATTCTCCTTGCGGAGAATTTCGGCATTGCCAGAATCTTCTGCTGCTTGTTTAGCCTCAGCTAATGCAGCTGAAAAGCAAGGGAAAAATCCGAGTTAGCCAGCTCCTCGGAAAAAACTTAGGCAAATAATTGAATTGGAAATTTCAGGAGGAAAATGTTTACCTTGTGTTTCCGACAATGCGAGCTTAGCTGATTCCAGCTCTGCTTCCCTTTCTTCAAGAATAGAGAGAAGACTTCTAACTTCTTTATTCTTGATGGTAAGCTTCCTGAAAACTTCCCTGTTGATGGCTTCGGATGTTTGCTGAAACATATCAAGGAGAAGAATGAGTACAAATAGCATCAAAGCAAAAAGCACTCATTTTAATTAATGCTTGGGGGCTAGAGTTATATACCTGGCTCATGCGCTGCAAACCTGCCAAGTTTTCTTTGAACTCTTTCGCGTATTCCGCGAAGAGATTCCCGGCTGCGTCCAAGCCGTCATTGATAGCTTTGAAATCTTTGTCAAAGGTGGGAATTTCCTCATCGAAAGTCCGAGTTAATTTTTCCACCTCTGGGGCCGCCCTTTCCCTCGTGTCCGGGTCGGACACAATGGGCTGGCTGGGCTCCGGGGGCTTGGTGGTGGGGGCTGCAGTAGGCTCTTCCGCCATCGTGCTTGGCGTGTCCGGGGCGACGGCGGGAGAAGGTTGGCTGCCTCGGCTGGAAGAAACCTTGTGTTTCTTCAGCTTCTTCGGCTTCAGGGTGGAAGGTGGCAGGCTAAAAACATAAAAACCCGGAAAAGTTCAAAACATCGAAGATGGATGAAAAAAGTTCCCATAAAAGAAAATTCCAGAAGAAAGAACCTGGAGGTGGCGACGGGGATTCCGTCAAGATCGATAATTTCGTCCGAGGAAGTTATCTTCTTGCGCTTGCGTCCACCTGTAGCGGCGGTGCGCAGCGCGTCCAGCTCAGCCTCAGACACCAAGTCCGAGTCTGAAAGATCCTCGAACTGTCGAACAAGCAAGATCAAAATCAGAAGCTAGGAAATCCGAGATAAAATAGAACTGTACCCAAATGACTGAAAAATTACCTTGGGAACCGGATTTTCGGCCGTGTACATTGGCCGACTCTCTGTGTATTGGTCGCGCGATGCGACCAACTGGTTGATGCGCCGCCTAAGTTCCTTTGCGGGCCAATCCTTGGCGGATGTCCGCATCGGATCGTTGACTCCCGTGTATTCGCACAGGAAACGGCCGTTGTGGTTTGCTAGTGGCTGGATCCGCCTAATCAGCCAGCATAGAACCGTGTCCATGCCGGTTAGAGGCGGATCCATGGAGGTGAGCTTGGCGATGCGCCGCTTGGTCTTTAGCAGATCTGGCGGCAGAACTTGGACGGCTTCTGTTCCCCAGTTATCCTGGGGAACGACGGCGGAGTTCACAAAAGGTGGAACCCCGACGGCCTTTTTAGGAAAAGACACGTCGGGATGATAGAAGAAAGAACCCGTCCAAAATTTGACGGATTCTGAAGTTTTGATCTTGGGGAACCAATCCTCTCGGAATCTCCGAAGAGTGAAGGATATAGTTCCGCAAGTTGGGAGTGCGCCCTCCGAAGAGTTTCGCTTAACTCCAAAACAGTACATCCAGAAATCTAACCTAGGTTCTAGCCCTAAGTAGCCTTCGAACAAGGCCTGAAAGCCGGCCATGTACAGAATGGAATTGGGGGGAAGATTGTGGGGCTGGATGTTGTAATGAGAGAGAACTTGGAGGAAGAAAGAAGATGGTGGAAGTCCCATACCTCGCAAAAGGTGGGAAGAAAGGAGTACCCTTTCGCCATCTCGTGGCGCGGGTTCGGTTTCTTCTTCTGGCAGCCGCCATTTCTTCTTGAGAACCAGGCCCTCCTTTTCCAAGTTTGGAAGGAGAGCCGGGGGAATACTGCAGGCACTCCAGTTGCCTGCAGATTCCGCTTCCTCGTCCGCTCCGGTGGCGGGGCGGCGGCGGCCTCCGCGGCGGCGAGTTCGTCGCCGAGGAGCTCGATCTTTTCCTCCGCCGTTTCAGGTGCAAACGGCGGGGTTGTCGCGGCGCTCGATGGCGCAATGTCCGCGGCGGTGGAAGTGTTTTCTCCACCCGCCGCGGAAGCAGCAGTCTTCTCCGGCTTGTCGCCGGCGTGCGTCTGCGATCCCGGCTGCGGATCCAGATCACTGACGAGCTCGTCGATGGCGGCGCGGGTCGGTGACGGCGGCGAAGAGGCCATTTTTTGGTGGCGCTTTGCGTTCAGCGTGCGACGGATACGTGCGTTGGGACAAAGACTTGCTCTCGAGCTCGCGTGCGCGTCAATGGTGTGGGCAGTGAGGGAGTGAGGAAAGTTTCGGAGGAGGACGATGACGGCTATTTATGGCCAGAAATCCCTTTAGATACGTGCCAACGGCTCTTTCGACCGTTGGATGTTCGACGCGTGTCGCTCGCCGGAAACTACGGGAAATATAACGACAGAGGAATGATGGCTATCTCCTCGTTTCCCGTGAGAATCTGTCAGAGATACGTTGCAGGGTTTCCCGCGTGAAACCAAGCGTCGCCTGCGTCAGCATGATTAGAGCGCTGACGTTAGAAGTTCCTTTTCCGCGAAGGATCGCGAGAAGAAAAGCCGGACATTCATAGCTCCGAGTTTTATGTTACCATCTCCTTCAAAAGGAAAGTAGAAAGAATCAAGACTGCCGAATCAAGATTTCCCGGACAAAATGTATTTGACGAAAGACGGAGAATCAGAGTTTTGATCCTTCCTGGGGGCTACTGTCGGATATATACTGAATAAGGGTATAGAAGATGGTAGACAAAGAGCCGGACTATCAGGGTGGCCTACATGGTAATGGGCTTAGGTCCATTGGGCGGCCCAGTAGTCCGACGCGTAGAAGCCGGATTCTAGAAGAACCCGGATCACGGCCCGCGTGATCTGGCTTGGAGGAGAAGACGGATTCCTTACTTTCCAAGTTACAAGTTAAACGTAGTCTTCTAGGTTTCCTGTTCTGTAAGCCCTAATCCGGCTATTATATAAAGCCGGACGGGAGATAGATTGAATAAGCACAAGTTAGACACAAGTTCAAGCTCTACGCAACTCGCCGAGAAGTTCATCCTCGTCGAGTAGCTAGATCTATTCCCTCACACTGTAACCCTGTTATACGGGCTTTAGTCCCAATTAGTGAGAAGTGCAGGAGTAGGTACGCCGTACTGTCGCGACGTACCGAACCTGGGTAAAATCCCGTGTTCTGTGTTACTATGCTATCCCGTTACCCCACGTCTCTACCGTAGTCTCATGGCACCCCCGTCTATGAAAACTACTACGATGTCTCGACACCCGGATCTGACACAACGGGGGGAATATTGCCAAGAGGTTGTCCCTACCATTGAATTGGGTGTTCCTTCGTCCTAATCTAACACAACAAGGAAATCGGTTCCACTTTTCTACCCCCTTACGGCTCATGTACGCAGAGAGGCTAGAACGACAGGTCCGTCGTTTTCCCAACGGGGCTAGGGTTTCCCCGTAGAGGGGCTCCGGAGCGTATGAATGCCACCACAGCACATGGTATGTCATGCCATGTGTTTTAGAGTGTGGAATGGGTCTTGGATTAAAAATATTCCCTCACTCTCCGTGTTAGGGCTTCACCAGCGTCGTATTCTCTCTAGCGGGTTCCACGACTGCTTAGAGCACGAAACTCCCGGATCTGACAGAACCTGGGGAATCTCTCCAAGAGGTTGGCCCTACCATTGAATTGGGTGTTCCTTGGGCCTAATCTAACACAACCAAGCAATTGTTTCCACCTTGCTTCCCCCTTCCGGCTCACGTAGAGGGGCCAGAACGGTAGTTCCGTCTTTTTCCTCAAGGGGCTAAGGTTTCTCCGAAGAGGGGCTACGAAGCGTCTGAATGATACCACAACAAATGGTATGCCATATCATGTGTGTTGCCATACCATGTGTGTTAGAGTGTTCCATGGGTCTTTTATGCCTAAGATTCCCTCATTCTTTTTGTTAGGGCTTCGCCGGCGTCGGATTCTCTCTCGTAGGTTCTAGGACTACTTAGAGCCCAAAACTCACGGAACGGGGGAATATTGCAAAGATATGGTCCCTACCATTATCTTTGGTGTTACGTGGGCCTAAATTAACACAACCAAGCAATTTATTTCACTTTTCTAACCCCTTATGGCTCACGTAGCTGGGCCAAAACGACAATTTCGTCTTTTTCCCCATCGGGGCTAGGGTTTCTCCGGAGAGGGGGGATCCGTAGCGTCTGAATGCCACGAAATCACATGGTAGGACATACCATGTGTGTTAGATTATGGCATGGATGTTGGATGATGAATATTCCCTCACTCTTTGTATTAGGGCTTCACCGGCGTCAGATTCTCTCTAGCGGGTTCCAGGACTACTTAGAGCCCGAAACTCCCAGACCTAACGTAACAGGGGGAATATTGCCAAGAGGTGGGACCTAAAATTTACTTGGGTATTCCTTGTACCTAAACCTAACACAACCAATCAATTGGTTCCACTTTGCTACCCCCTTCTGGCTCACGTAGAGGGGCCAGAACGATAGTTCCGTCTTTTTCCCCAAGGGGCCAGGGTTTCTCCGGAGAGGGGCTACAGAGCGTCTGAATGCCTCCACAACACATGGTATGAAATAAAATGTTTGTTATAGTGTGGAGTGGGTCTTGTATGCCCCATATTCCCTCACTCTCGGTGTTAGGGCATCACCGGCGTCAGATTCTCTCTGGCAGGTTCCAACACTACTTAGAGCCTGAAACTCCCGGATCTGATGGAACGAGGGGAATCTTGCCAAGAGGTTGCCCTACCATTGTATTAGGTGTTCCTTGGGACTAAACTTACACTACTAATAAACTGGTTCCACTTTACTACCCCCTTCTGGCTCACGTAGAGGGGCTAGAACGGCAGTTCCGCCTTTTTCCCCACCGGGGCTAGGGTTTGTCTAGAGAGGGGGTCCGGAGCGTCTAAATGCCACCAAATTCGATCGCATGGTATGCCATACAATGTGTGTTAGAGTGTTTCATGTGTCTTGGATTACCAGTATTCCCTCACTATGTGTGTTAGGGATTCACCAGCGTCAGATTCTCTTTGGTGGGCTCGAGGACTACTTAGAGCCCGAAACTCCCAAATCTGACGGAACATGGGGAATCTTGCCAAAAGGTGGGCTCTACCATTGTCTTTGGTGTTCCTTGGTCCTAACCTAACACAACCGAGAAATTAGTTCCACTTTGCTACCCCCTTACGGCTCATGTACGTAGAGAGGCGAGAACGGCAGTTCCGTCTTTTTTCCCCAGCGTGGCTAGGGTTTCTCCGGAGAGGGGCTCCGGAGCGTCTGAATGCCACCACAACAAATGGTAGTGACTTAAAATGTGTGTTAGAGTGTGGCATGGGTCTTGGATGCCAAAGATTCCATCACTATTTGTGTTAGGGCTTCACCGGCGTCAGATTCTCTCTCGTGGGTTCCAGGACTACTTAGAGCCTGAAACTCCCGGATCTATCGGAACGAGGGGAATCTTGCCAAGAGGTGGGACCTACCATTGTCTTGGGTGTTCCTTGGGCCTAAAATAACACAACCAAGCAATTGGTTCCACTTTGCTACCCCCTTCCGGCTCACGTAGAGGGGCCAGAATGACAGCCCCGCCTTTTTCCCCAACGGGGCTAGGGTTTCTCCGCATAAGGGCTCCGGAGCGTCTGAATGCTACCACAACACATGGTATGCCATACCATGCGTGTTAGAGTGTGGCATGGGTTTTGGATTCCCAAGATCCCCTCACTCTCCGTATTAGGGCTCACCGTCGTCAGATTTTCTCTAGCGGGTTCCATGACTACTTTAGAGCCCGAAACTCCCGGATCTGACGGAACGGGGGGGGGGGGTGAATCTTGCCAATAGGCTGGGCCAGAACTGCAGTTCCGTCTTTCGTACCACTTTGTCTGGTTCCACGAGTGGGTTGGAAGCATGCACTTCGAAGTTTGTTCCACCTACGAGTTCAATGGTGTCTACTATGATACTTGCCAGCGGTACACTAACGAGATGAAATTCAGAGATGTGTTGGATCAAGTCTATCCAATTAGTATGTTACTGTTGCACCAAAATAGAATTTGACGTGCACAAGAAAATGACACATACTACTCCGACCTACAACTTGCATCAAGTAATTTACGTATGATAAATCCCAAGTTATAGAGGATAAGGCCAAGAATTTTATTGTGGAGGCACTTGGCAAGGAGAGGCAGAAACCAAAATTCTATGAGGATTACTGTAAAGAGAAGGCCGACATCACCCGAGCTAATGGATTATCTTCATGTTAGAGGTATGTAGCATGGCTTTAAAGCGTTAGAACCATAATAATAATATGTCGTTACTCATTTGAGACATCTTGTATTTTAAAAAGCACCCGAATTTACAATGGAACTAATGAATGGACGAATGAGGTCAGGGAAGACATTATCGTTAGACAACGGATGATAGTCTACAACGTATCTAAAATTTCTAATGTTCCATGTTGATATTATAACAATTTCTACATGTTTTCTATACACTTGATAACATTTTGATGCATTTTATGGGACTAACCTATCGACAATATGTCACAACACCAATTCCTGTTTTCTGTTGTTTCTTGTTTCAGAAAAGTTTTTCTAAAAATATTCTCGGAATTGGACGAAATAAAGCCAAGGTCCCTATTTTGTTGTCATGAACACGGAGTCCGGAGGAGATCGGGAGGGGGGCACCGAGGCGGCCACACCATAGGGGGGTGCGCCCCTAGCCGCGCCACCACGTGGTGTGGGCCCCTCGGGAACCCACCGACATCGCCCTTTCACCTATTTAAAGTGTTCCTCGGGAAAACCTAAACACTCAAGCTTCCATCCACGAACAGTTACGTAGCTGCGATCGTCTTAAACTATAGTTCAGGAGGGCTCTGAAGCTCTCCTCGACACCCTGCTGGGAGGGGAAATCATCACATCACCATGCCTGCGTCTGGAGTGATGCGTGACTAGTTTATCCTTGGACTACGGGTCCATAGAAATAGCAAGATGGTTGTGTCCTCCTTTTGTAACATCATGTTTAGATCTTGTGAGTTTTCTAACATGATCAAGATCAACTTATTCTAATGCCACGTGTTGGGTTTGCTGGGATCCGATGAATATTGAATACTATGTCAAGTTGATTGTAGATCTATCATTTTTATGCTATTTGTGATCTTGCATGCTCTCCGTTACTAGTAGATTCTCTGGCCAAGTTGATGCTTGTAACTCCAAGAGGGAGTATTTATGCTAGATAGTGGGTTCAAGCCTCTAGTAATTTGGGAGAGTGACAACAACTTCTAAGATTGTGGATGTGTTGTTACCACTAGGGATAAAACATCAATGCTTTGTCGAAGGATAATTCTATTATTTATATTACGCACTTTACTTAATAGAATAATCTGTTACTTGCAACTGAATACCCAAAGTTTGCTCGAATGACGTCCCGTGGGTGGATTATTAGTCATAGATGCAGTTGGATTATTGTCTATTTATCATGTTGTAATGCCCAAATAAATCTCATAGTAGTCATCATGTCATGTATGTGCACTACGATGCAGCCTCTATTTTGTCAATTGCCCAGTCATAAATTGTTCACCCAGCTTGATATTTATCTGTTTTAGAGACACACCACTAGTGAACTAGACCCCGCACTGGTAGGAAAACGCTTACTAGTGACGAACAAAAACAAGCTACCGCTGGCGAACAAGTGTTCGCCAGCAGTACACCGCCAGTGGTAAGGGGTTACCGCTGGCGAACAAGTCTTGTTCGCCAGCGCTATCTAGTTACCGCTGGCGAACACAGTCTTGTTCGCCAGCGGTAAGTCTGAAATTTTGAAATTTCGAAAATAAATTTTTTCGCTATTTTTTTTTCAAATTTTCAAAACAATTGAATTTAGGGAACCTTTAACCACGCTGTAGAATTTTTTCCTTTTTTTTCTATTTTTTTTCAACTTTGAATGCCCACTTCCCGCTCGGTCACCCATCCTCCCACTACTCTAGCCCGAGCACGCTTAACTTCTTAGTTCCATCCCACTACTCTACCTATGACTCACTTATTCTTTCTTGTTAGTATAGTACTATCAATCCTCTTAACTATTGCACCATATATACAAATCCGTAATTCCAAATTCGACAAATGATATGTCTAAATTGATCACAAGAATACGAGGAATCCAAATATGACATCCTTATTATCTTTTCTCGAAAAAAAAACATTTTTTTATTTTTTTTTTGAAATTTGAATTTATTTAATTAAATTGATTATGTAGGAAAATTTAGTCTGTCTCAAATAACTTTTTTTCCTTTTGGAATTTGGCGATTCTGAAAAAACCTCACGCTTCTTTTGATATATTGAACGCATTTTTTCGACGTCGTATGCAAAAGTTATGGCCGTTTTACGTTTTATTTTTGAATTTGCATAAAAGGTCAAATGGAGTATTTCAAATTTTGTATATCAACTAGACAGTGCACTCTACCCACATATTAAAGGAATTTATTTTTTGAACATTTTATCATTTTCGTTTCTGCTTTAGAAAACTAAAAAAGGCGGTCCACGGGGGGGGGGGGGTGTGGAGCGAGATTTTTCAAAACTTACCGCTGGCGAACCAAAATAGTGGTTGGCCAGCGGTAAATTTAGCGCTGGCGAACTTCCATGTTGCTCAGCGGTAAGTATACTGCTGGCGAACACGCCGTCCTGTTCGCCAGAGCTAAAGTTACGTAGTGCTGGCGAACACGCCGCCCTGTTCGCCAGCGGTAAGTTTGGCTGCCCGCACCCTCACGCCCACCGTTACCGCTGGCGAACCAAATGGCATGTTGGCCAGCGGTAACATGGGTAGCGCTGGCTAACAAGGTTTCCTGTTGCCCAGCGGTAATAGCGCTGGACAACAAGGTTTCCTGTTGCCCAGCGGTAACGTGGTGGCTATAGCCTATTTCCTACTAGTGCCGGTCCATTCTTTACACCGATAATACAACCTACTGAAGCATTGTTCTCTTTTACTGCAAACACTGTTCTCATTTCATTCACTCCAAACAAACATCATTTTCCACACTATACGTCTAATCCTTTGTGTTTAGAAAAACTAGTGAGAGTGAAAACCTCAAATGGTTCATTGGGGGAAAAGTATCTTGGTTGTCTTGTGTGAAGATTCCACGTTGCTGCTGAGCCTGGTAGTGCGCGCTGCCAACATCAGCTGTAAACAACCTGCAGAAGTGATTTCTTTCTCCTATTGGTCCGATTAATCCTTGGTTTCTTTCTGAGGGAAAATCTTGCTATTTTTCTCTTCATACCTTCCTCTTGGGTCTCCCAATGAATGTGTGTCTACATGACATCAAGCATATTTTATGGTGCCATTGCCGGGTATTTTGAAGTCTTCAACAGCAAGCAACCTCCCGTCAACTACACACCAGCATATTTTATGGTGCCGTTGCCGGGGAGGAAGAGGATTTCTACAAGGGGAGTCTCTCACCTCCAATCTGTTTACTTTGTTATTGTTTTTCTTAGTTTATTTTATTTTGACTTGTTTGCTTTTCCATATCAAAAACAGAAAAAAATTATTCATATTATAGTTGTTATTTTGGTTATCCTACCTTAATCTTGCTAAAATGGGTACCCCTGAGAACACTAAGTTGTGTGACTTTACTAGCACAAACAACAATGATTTTATTTGTACACCTATTGCTCCACCTGCTCCTAATGCAGATTTCTAAGAAATTAATCCTGTCGTGTTAAATCTTGTTATGAGAGAGCAATTTTCTAGTGTTAGTTCTAATGATGCTACTCCTCACGTTAATAATTTTGTTGAATTTTGTGAGATGCAAAATTATAAGGATGTAGATGGAGATATTACTAAACTGAAATTGTTTCCTTGCTCTTTGAGAGAAAGATATAAATAATGGTTGCTATCTTTGCCTAAAAATAGTATTGATTCTTGGAATAAATGTAAAGATGATTTTATTGGAAAATATTATCCTCCTGCTAATATTATATCTGTAGGGAGTGGCATTATGAATTTTAAACAATTTTGTAATGAGCATGTTGCTCAAGCTTGGGAAGAATGAAATCGTTGGTGAAGGATTGTCCGGCACATGGACTGACTACTTGGATGATAATCCAAACCTTTTATGCAGGTCTGAATTTTTCTTCAAGAAACCTTCTAGATTCAGCCGCTGGAGGTACCTTTATGTCCATCACTCTAGGTGCTGCAACAAATCTTCTTGATGAAATGTAAAGAAATTATTCTGAATGGCACACTAAGAGAGCTCCACAAGGTAAGAAGGTAAATTCTGTTGAAGAAACCTCTTCCTTGAGTGATAGGCTTCATACTATTATGTCCCTGCTTGTGAATGGTAAAACTTATGTTGATCCAAAAAAATGTACCTTTACCCTGTTTGGTTGCTCAAGAAACCATGTTGATGTGAAATTCATCGAAAACAATAATTTCAGCAACAATTCTTATAGAAATAATTTTGGTAGTAACAATTATATGCCTTACCCTTGTAATAGTGGCAATAGTTATTCTTACGGTAGATTTGAAATGCCTAGTGAGGAAAGGATTTTAGAAGTTTAAAGAGCCATAAAGAACTTTATGCAAAAGCAATATGAGAAGAATAAATTATTCACTAAAACCATGGAGGAAGAAACTGCTATCTTGAAAATATTAGACATCAAATTGAGAACTTAAATAGGTTAATTTATGGTTTGCAAGTTAAAACTTCGCATGTTGAAACCTGTATTTCATCCATGTTTGAAGCACAATCTTCTTTGATTAATAAAATGGTTGTTAAACCTGAAACTATGGACAACAATCCCTTTGCTTCTACTAATGTCATTCAAGTTAGATTTTATGAAAATGTTAGGATGTTGGCTAAATTGCATGCTAGGTGTGAAAAAGAAGATGAAATTGCTAGAAAGAATAATGTAACTAGAGTTTGTACTATTACTACCACTAGTAATGTTGAAGTTTCAAATCCTTGTAAACCTTCCTCTATTGAACATTTAAAATTGTTTAAACCACTAAAAGTGTTCCTGATAAAAGTGCTGAATTTTTTTGAAACATGGAGACAATGGTCCCATTACCTTTGACAATAATGATTTTTTTATGGTTGTAATATTTCTGAAGTAATTATGTTCCTACAAAAGCTAGCTAGAAGTCCTAATGCTAGTGCTATAAATATGGCTTTCACAAAACATATTAGAAATGCTCTCATCCTTAAAACGTGAAGCCTCTATCCCTAGCAAGTTAGAAGACGATTGGGAGCCCATGCTTAAAATGAAGGTGAATTATTTTGATTGTAAGTCTTTATGTGATCTTGGTTCTAGAATCTCTGTTACGCCTAAGAAACTTTATGATATGCTTGATTTACCACCTTTGGAACACTATTATTTGGATGTTCGCCTTGCTGATAATGCTAAGAAGAAATCTTTGGGGAGAGTTGATGATGTTTTTATTATGGTTAAAAATAACCTTGTCCCCGTTGATTTTATTGTTATGAATATTGAATGCAATGCTTCTTGTCCTATTGTTTTGGGAAGACCTTTTCTTAGATTTGGTGGTGCTATTACTGATATGAAAGAGGGGAATATTAAATATCAATTCCCACTCAAGAAAGGTAGGAGACACATTCCTAGGAAGAGAACGAAGCTACCTTTTGATTCTATTATTAGAACAAATTATTATTTGGATGCTTCTTCAATTGAAAATACCGTATTCTTTATTTCTGTGCCTAGCTGAAAGGCGTTAAAGAAAAACACTCTTGGGAGATAATCCATGTTTTATTTCTGCATTTTTTCTTTTGTTTTCTTTAAGTCAAGGTGTTGTTTACTTCTGTAGCAACTCCTTTGTATCTTTAATTTGTCGAATTGTTGTGCGAAGTAAAGTCTCTAGTGAAAAGTTGATGCTAAATTTGGATTTCTGTACATGAACAGATTTTTGTTGCCCACCGTTTAATTCGCCATAAATTCCAAAAAAATCGGAACATCCTGAAAAAATTTGTGCGTGAACATTTGATATGTACGCAACATTTCTTAGTTCTAAGTTTTCCGATATGAGCAATGTAACAGCCCAAGTATGAAAAACTACCCCATAGAATGTTTGATTTCCTGTTTAATTAAAGTATTGCATCATGTCATCATGTTGTTTGCTTTTGTTTCTAATTTGTTGCATTTGTTTTCCACTGTTTTCACAACTCAAATTCAAACCTTACTCAAACAATGTTTTCATACTTGTTCTGTTAAAACTTTTGGAATAAAAATAACAAGTGAAAACAACCAAATTGTTCCATTTTATTCCATGTTGATCAACCTAATAAAATGGTGCTTTTATCTCAATCAATTAATTCTATTTCAATCCAATTTCAAATAAAATGTATTTCAAATCAGTACCTAAATGAAACAATGAAATTCACCTCAAAATTGTAATCCTTAAACACATTAATTCATAGGGGTAACCCTATTTAAATTGTTGTTTCAATATTGTGTTTTTAATAATGAAAATTGTTTCTATTTGGATTCAAATACAAATATCATTTTAAAACTTAACTGTTCGAAATCAAATCTTGGAATATGGTTTCTAATCACCTAACTAGCCTAACCTAATTTTTCCAGAATTTTTACTTATTTAAAAACCCTCCTTTTCTCCCAAAAGCAAACCTACAAAAAAAAACAGAAAAGCTAATAAATAAAAGAGAGAGAGGGAGAAAGCCAGCCCAGCCATCTTTTCACTTAAGCCCACCAACCATGGCCCAGTACCCCCCCTTCTTCCTCGCTGGCGTCACCCTCCTGTGTACGACCACCTTCAGAACCGTGAGATCCCTCCTCCTCCACTGGATGTGCTGCCGTACCCTTCTCCTCTCCCCATAAAAACAGCCACCGCCACCTTCCCCTCTGCCCTAACCCTAGGCCCTAACTCACCAACCCGTCGCCGCCACCTCCCCTCTGATCTCCCTCTGCTTCTCTGTACTGAACTCACCATTTTTTTCCTCTCTGTTCTCCGGCGATCACCGGAGCTCCGGGCTCCCTCCGGCCCGGGCGACCGCGGGAATGGAACCCCGCGGCCGCCCTCTCCCTCCCCATCATCTCGGCGCGGACAGGGACACACCACACCGCCGCCGCCATCCGCCCCTGTCGCCACCGTCGCCCTGCTGCAGTCTGCCTCGACCTTCCCTGTCCGCCTCCGCCTCCAACTGCCCCAAGGTGAGAACCTCCTTCCCTCGCTCCCTTCCCCTCCTCTCATGGGCACACGCAGCAGCACAAGACCACATCGCCTCCACCCACGGCCAACCCCGCGAGCAGCAGCCCCCCGTCGATCTTCCTCCAGCAGCGAACTGCACGAGCAAAGTTCAGTTGGCGAACTGAATAAAATTCAGTTATGCCCGCATCTGAAGCATATACCCCCCCCCCCCGAGTCCTAGTCTAACACCAACCCGAGCCCAGCCCCACTGGTTTGGTTCCCCTTGTGCAGTCAAGAGGTGGGGGGATCGAATCCCACCTCCCACCAATAAAACAAACTTTTATTTTTGCAAGGTTTTGGTACTGGAACTTCCAGCATTTCACCAACAGGCCCCTGGAAATTAATTCTAGCCCTGCACAAATTTTTTTCCAAGTCCCTATTGCAGTAAAAATGGCAGATTTGCACCCAATTTTGGAAATTGCATAAATAAATCATCCTAACTCCAAATTCAACATTTTTAATATGTTTTCTGTACCAAATTAAATACTCTACCCAAATATAAAATTTGTTTACTGTTTTGAATATTTTAAATTGGTGAAAAATTTGAAAACTTGTCAAATTCACTAAAATTTGCAAAATTCATAACTTGTTCATAACAATTCCAAATTTCACAAACTAAATATGTTTTCCAATCAACTTTTCATGTACTTTCCAAATACAAATTTTGTTTGCTGTTTTGAATAAATTAAATTGCTGAAAACAACTGTTTCTTGTTTATCGCATTTAAAATTGCCAAAATCATCACTTGCTCATTTTAAATCCAATTTCCACAAATGAAATTTGTTTTCCATGCAAAATTAAACCCTCTTTCCAAATATAAAATTTGTTTCATGTTTTGAATAATTAAAATTGGTTAAATGATTTAAACCTTGTTTAAATCATTTAATATTGTTAAATTCATAACTTGATCAAAACAAATTCTTTGGGACATATAAAATATGTTTTCAAACCACAAAAGTATAAACATTTCAAATATGAATCTCACTTAATGTTTTGAACAAATAAAAATTCAAATAAGTTCATGTTTGAATTAAATTCATTTAATTCTTGCTTAAACTTGTTTAATTCATAAATAATTTATTTGAAATCCCTTTTTCAACAAGTGAAACATGTATTCCAACTAAAATCTTGTTTTCTTTTCAAATATAAACTTGGTGATCTGTTTTGAACAATTTAATTTGATGAAAACAACAATTGCTTGTGTGACACCTTTAAGTAACCAAAATTCCAACACTTAATAAATGAATTTCTAAACTTGTTAAGCCTTATTTCCATTTGGTTCTATTGTTGTTATTTTGTTGTTTTCCTCATCCATGCATCATGCTAATCCACTTTCATATAATGAGTAGTTGTAAAACAATTAATTCACCCATAATTCATGGGCTTTCCATATGCAATCCAATTGCATATGGGTCCATTTAATCCTGTTTCTATCTTGTCAAGTAGTTTATTTTGATGCATCTATTAACTTGACATGCATCATCTTTGATTGTGCACAATGCCATTATATTGACTGTTTATCTTTCTGCAATGTTTGTTTGCTTCTTCCCGGATATACGACGACGTTGAGACCGACGATACTTACGACACCCCTTCTAAGGAGTTAGCTCAGTACCAGGCTACTGGGTTTTGCAGGCAAGTTATCACTCACATGAACCACTGTGTTCCTTTCAACATTGGTTACCGATACTTTCCGTTGTCTATTTCTGCTAGCCTTAGTAGTAGTTGTTTCTGTTGCGAACCTATCACATGATACCCTGAACCCTGATATTGCCTCACCTCCATACCTATAACCATTGTTTGAGCCCGTGTCTTACTAGCATGCTTAGGTTGTTTTGTTCGAGTCTGTTATCCGTTACTTTCTGTAACTACTCTATTACGTTGTGGGGGCTCGATGTTTAATCAATCAATCATGCTAATGTTACTATTAATAATAAATTTGATGATAAGGCACCGGCAGGAGGCCCATGAGAGGTTTTGGAGCCTGCTAGTGTCGACCCTAATAGGAAAAGGGTCTTGTCTACTGATCCATGATGAGCGCACTAACCGCATGTTGGAAGCGAGTATGGGCGCCCCCCTCAACTTGACCTGATTCGCATCTCGTTCAAATCGCCTCATTTAGTTCGTGTTTTCCATTTGCCGCATGCATGTTTTTGCGAGCCCAGGCCAGGGTGGAACTTTTGTAGTCGGCATATAGGGGGACACGGTCTTAGAGTGCTATGAGGGTCCCTTTTCTTCGGGGCTTGATTAGCCGTGCGCCCAAGGTTCTTTGGGCTTGATGCGAAGAATGGTTGGTTGTGTAGAGTACCCCGCTTGGTGGGTTAGCTTCCCATCTGGCGGGTTATTCTTGCGTGTACGGCCAAATTGGTGCAACCCTGCAGGGATAATCTTCTCGAGAAGCCGTGTTTTCCGCGGTTATGGATTACTTGGTGAAAGTACTGGCTAACAAGTACTCAGGACAACTTAAACATAATGATCAAACATGTTACACCCCATGGTTAATAACTTGACTAGTAATAGGTTGGTGGCACAATAACTTGATTCACCTTTAATACAACTGTGTGAGTTATCCTTGGATTGCTTCTTTGGATAAGGGGCGATATCCAGGATGGGTTTGTTCGAAGTTATCTTTCAGTTGGTTACAATCCTCGATCTTATCTCCTTTCTGTTAGCCGGAAGTGGTAGAATCTCTGTAGTTGGTTAGTGCAGCCAGTTGCAGCATCTTTTATATCCCCTCTCTTCCGTTGAACCCAAGGCATATGTGCTTGGTGTTGACGGGTTACACTTTGGTGAACTGTGAGTCTTGCTTGCCAGTACGTTTATGTACTGACCCCTTTGGGGCTGTGGTTTACGCAGACGACGTTTCCGAGGATCTACATGGTGGCAACTACGTGAAGTTTGACGAGACTGCTGACGAGTAGATAGCGGACCCGGGCAGGATCCGAGACTTCGTGGATGGGCTCCGTCTGTTTGTTTCCGGCCTCTTAGGCCTATTTGGTTCTTGTCTGTACTCAGACATGTTGAATGCTTCCGCTGTATTGTAATGATGTATTGTTGGGGCATGTGCCCTCTGAATGATTGTATTTGCTATCTCTGCTCTAATGAGAGCCATTTGCAACTTATTTCAATCTTTTGTGTCGTAGAGATCTGTTGTGGTATCACTTGTTAAACGCCGTTGACGTACCATGTGTGTATGGTTTGAAGTACGTCGACGGAAGTGCCTTTGATCTCTAGTGGATAGTTTACATCGACGATGGAATAGCAGGGCTTGTGTTGTCGCGCATAAGCGCATGCCTACCAGGAAGCTGGGACGTGGGAGCAGTTATGCCCCATAATCCAAGCATCTGCTATCCAGTTCGTACGGTGAGTATCCCCTAGAAATCAGGGTGCGACAAGCAACGTAGGAGCCTTGAAAAAATTCGTCTTTACAAACTATTCTAGTTTTGATAGATCATGCCTTTTATTTGGCATTTTCTCTTTTACTATGTTAAGTGGATTTCTTTGCTCCACAAAAAATCAGTGGCTATAGCTATTAGAAAGTATTGGTAATGCTTGTGTCCATACATACATGTGAGTTTTTGGTTATGCGCTAACCATCTGATGAGAATTACTTCGAGTTTGGTGTGAAGGAAGTTTTCAAGGGTTAAGAGAAGAGGATGATATAATCTGATAAAAAAGAGTGGGTGATGCCCCCGTGGATCATCCCAGCAAATTTCGAGAAGACTTAAGCGTCTAAGCTTGGGGATGCCCAAGGCATCCCCTTCTTCATCCGCATCTTATCAGGTCACTTCTAGTGAAACTATATTTTTATTCCGTCACATCTTATGTACTCTATTTGGAGCTTCTGTTTATTTTTTCTTTTCTTTTATTTTCTTTAATAAACTTGATTGGATCCTAGCATTCTTGTGTGGGAGAGAGACTCTCTCCGCGTTTTCATATGAATACTCGTATTGTTCATTCATTATCTAGCAGCTGCAATTCTTTTAGCTCGTGTTTGTCATGCATCTCTTATTCAGAGCTGTTAGTTCTTGTAGAGTAGTACTCTATTGTTTCATTGATAAATTATTTGGAGAGTTTGTGTTGAAATAAATTGATTGGTGTTCGAGGAGAATAAAATATTTCATACTTATAATGGTGCAATAGGAAGGTTGTTTAGACTGTGGCTTAGAGTTTAACATGTCATGTTAGATATCATTTAAATTCTATGCTTAGTAGTTATTGATGTAGCATGTCTCAAATATCTTAGAGTGCTTAGTATGTCACTGAAAGAAATCATGAGTTTTTTTTATCATATCGATGCTGAAATATGGTTTGGGCTTTTAGCTCATTAGAAAATTTCTATTTAATCCCTAAGGCCCATGCATCCATAGTAAGTGGTGGGAGTTTATTCCTATATTGCTAGTTGGGAGAGTTTTACACCAGTTTATAAGGCGAGCTCTCTCCCCACTAGTGTGAGTTGGTATGAAGAGGGAGGAGCTGTGGAGGTGTTCCACACGCGCGCTCCTCCTCCTCCGCTGCCCGCCTCACCCCGTCACGACACGTCACGATGCACCGCGGCTTGCGGGAATTAGCCGAGCCGATGCCTTTATTTTGGCAGTCAGAGACGGAGAGTCAACAGACATGCCAATAATATGAGACGTCATATTGATTGTTGTCTATTGCATCACATTTATTTTGGTAACTGCCGCAACCAGTAAAACGCCACATTAATCACGTGGTAACCGCGCGAAGTAAAATGGCACATTTATTACGTGGTAACAGCTGTAATAAACGCCAATTTAATTGGTAAGTTGACTATTCTCCTACCCGGCCGTGCCTATATATTGAGGGCGCAGGACGGACACAGATACACACCTCATACGCTCTGCGCCCATTGTCATTCCTCTCTGTTGCTGCCGCCGGTGATCTTATCCTGTCTACCGCGTACATGGCCGACGAGAGAGCAGGCCTCCGAAACCCCGCCTCTCCAGATCCTGTACGGGAGAGGGTCGATTAGATTTTTGGGACCGTCTCCTACGTGACTGCTCGCTGCCGTACGTCTACTTCGACTACTACTGCATCGCCATCATCGTCAACATGTCCACCGAAGGTTAACGCGTTGCCGCCGCCGAGGACGCCACCGCTGCCACCGAGGCCGCCTCTGCTGCTGCTACCACCGCCACGGCTACTACCTATTGGCCGACCGCAGGTTATAACACGTTTATCCATGTCCTTATTATTTCCATGTGTGCAATACTAGTAGTTTGCGTAGATTCATCTACTATAATTCTAGTATGTATTAACATGGTTCAATATAAGTATGTTTACGTTATGTTCATGATTCATACTTGGATTAATTTAATCTGTAAATTGCCTAAATTATTAACAATCCAAAACCTAATATGTGTAAGCAATTTTCGATTCATGGTTTTGCTACAGCACTGAAACCAGACCCGTTTATGGGGACGTACTTTAAGCGTTGACAGACCAAAACAATCTTATGGCTCACGGCTACGAACTTGTTCTGGGTCGCCGGTGTCACTCCCACAGGAACGATTACTCCTGAACAGGAGAAGGCATTTAGGGATGCCACCGTCGTCTTTATTGGATGCGTTCTAAGCGTGATCGGAGATAAGTTTGTTGACCCATATTTACATATGCGGGTTGCCATGGACATGTAGGAGGCGCTCGAATCCAAATTCGGCGCAACCGATGCTGGCAGCGAGATGTACAGTATAGAGCAGTTCCATTACTACAGAATGGTCGAAAACGGTTCTGTATTGGAGCAGACTCATGAGATACGGTGCATCGCTAAGGATCTTGAAATTCTCAAGTCTGTGCTACCAAGCAAGTATGTCGCGGGATGCATAATCGCCAAGCTGCCTAATTCCCGGAGGAACTTTGCCATTACTCTGAACATCAGAGGTGTGAATTCTCAGTAGAGGATGTCATCGGCCATCTGAGTGTTGAGCAGAATTCGACGGCAAAGGACTCGTATGGAAAAGGGAACGAAGGGACTTCTGCGGCCAATATGGTACAGAAGAACTACAACTCCCACAAGAACAAGGCGAGGACTGGTGTCCAGCAGAATACCGACTTCAAGAAGAAGGGTAAGAAGACCTTCAAGAAGGATAAAAAGAAAGATCGTTGTTTCACTTGTGGTTCACTGGAACACTGGGCTATGAAGTGCCCAAAGAAGTACATGAAGCCAGGACAGGATTACAAGGATGTCAACATGATTGTGAGCAACAATGAGAATGGGGCATCTGGGTATGTTAATTTGTTTACTGTATTTTCAGTTTTTCAGTCTACTGATTGGTGGATTGACATAGGTGCAAATATTCATGTGTGTACTGACATCTCATTGTTTTCTTCTTATCAGGTCACAAGGAACGGGTTCGTATTTATGGGGAACGGCGCAAGTGCTTTTGTACTTGGTGTTGGCATGGTCGATCTGAAATTTACTTCGGGAAGGATCGTGCAGCTCAAGACTGTGCAGCATGTCCCCGCCATCAAGAAGAATCTCGTTAGTGGCTCCCTTCTATGTAGAGAAGGATTTAAGTTGGTTTTTGAGTCCAATAAAGTAGTTGTAACGAAATATGGACTGTTTGTTGGAAAAGGGTATGAGTGCGCAGGTCTGTTCCGCTTTGCCCTCGCTGATTTCTGTAATAAAGTCGTGAACAATATTCATTCGAGTGTTGATGAAACAGAAGTTTGGCATTCACGTCTTTGTCACGTTGGTTTCAGTTGCATGACGCGGTTAGCAAAATTAAATTTAATTCCAAGTTTCACTTTATCCAAAGGTTCTAAGTGTCATTCGTGTGTGCAAGCAAAGCAACCTCGTAAGCCTCATAAGGCTGCGGAGGAGAGACACTTGGCGCCATTAGAACTCATACATTATGATCTCTATGAGATGAATGGTGTGTTGACTAAAGGTGGAAAGAGATAATTCATGACGTTAATAGACGATTCCACTAGGTTTTTCTATGTATATATGTTAAACACTAAACATGAGGCTCTACACTACTTCAAAATCTATAAGGCAAAAGTTGAGAATCAACTTGAAAAGAAAATTAAACGAATCCGGTCAGATCGTGCTGGAGAGTATTTCTCTAATGAGTTTGATTCTTTCTATGCGGAACATGGTATTATTCATGAGAGGACGCCTCCCTATTCACCTTCGTCCAATTGGGTTGCCGAACGGAAAAACCGTACACTAACAGATTTGGTTAACGCCATGTTAGATACATCGGGTTTATCCAAGGCATGGTGGGGGGAGGCTATATTGGCATCATGTCATGTCCTGAATAATGTTCCGACGAAAGATAATGAGGTCACTCCCTATGAGCAATGGGAGAAGAGAAAAACAACACTCTCGTACTTACATACTTGGGGCTGTTTGGCGAAAGTCAATGTGCCGATCCCCGAAAAGCGTAAACTTGGACCAAAGACCGTGGATTGCGTTAATTTGGGATACACTAAGATTAGCGTTGGCTATTTCTAGTAGTGAAATCTGAGGTACCTAACGCGAAGGTCGGTACGATTATGGAGTCTAAAGATGCTACATTCTAGACAGGAATCAGAGGAGACTCCCGAGCCTGCCATTCCTATGGAATATTATGAACAAACACATGATGAGAATCCTGGGAAGGATGACAAGGAAACCCTTGGTAGAGGCAAGAGACAGAGGACTGCAAAGTCCTTTGGTGATGATTTCCTTGTGTACCTTGTGGATGATACGCCCACTTCTATTTCAGAAGCTTATGCATCTCCAGATACTGAATACTGGAGAGAAGCGGTGCGTAGCGAGATGGATTCCATCATGGCTAATGGAACGTGGGAGATCACTGAACGTCCTTATGGCTGTAAACCATTAGGACGTATGTGGGTGTTCAAAAAGAAGCTTAGGCCCGATGGTACGATTGAAAAGTACAAGGCTAGACTTGTGGCCAAGGGTTACTCCCAGAAAGAAGATGAAGATTTCTTCGATACTTGTTCACCTGTGGCCAGACTGACCACCATTCGAGTATTACTCTCGTTCGCGGCCTCGCATGGTCTTCTCGTCCATCAGATGGATGTTAAGACGACTTTCCTAAATGGAGAGTTAGACGAGGGAATCTATATGCAACAGCCAGATGGCTTTGTGTTAGATGGTCAAGAAGGAAAGGTGTGTAAGTTACTGAAATCTTTATATGGGATGAAACAAGCACCTAAGAAATGGCATGAGAAGTTCAATACAACTTTAACAACTGTTGGCTTTGTTGTTAATGAAGCTGAAAAATGTGTATACTATCGCCATGGTGGGGGCGAAGGAGTTGTACTGTGTTTGTATGTTGATGAAATACTGATATTTGGGACCAACCTCAAAGTAATCAATGAGGTTAAGTCGTTTCTATCCCAAAACTTTGAGATGAAAGATCTTGGTGTGGCTAATGTTATTTTGAACATCAAGCTATTGAGAGACAATGAGGGTGGGATTACACTTCTGCAATCCCATTATGTAGAGAAGGTTTTGAGTCGTTTTGGATATTCGGACTACAAAATTTCTCCAACACCATATGATCCTAGTGTGCGGATTCGAAAGTTTGAAGGCACAACTAAGGATCAGCTGACGTACTCTCAAGTAATTGGTTCACTCATGTACCTATCTATCGCTACGAGTTCTGACATCATGTTTGTTGTGTGCAAACTAAGCCGGTTTGTTTCCAATCCGGGTGATGTGCATTGGCATGCTGTAGAAAGAATTATGTGCTATCTGAAAAGTACCGTGAACCATGGACCTCACTATAGTGGATATCCTTCGGTACTTGAAGGGTATTGTGATGCGAATTGGATCTCGGATGCTGATGAGATGAAATCCACAACAGGGTATGTGTTTACCCTTGGAGGTGATGCTGTTTCCTGGATGTCTTGCAAGAAAATGATCTTAACGAGATCAACAATGGAAGCATAATTAACAGCATTAGACACGTCTAGTGTCAAAGCAGGATGGCTTCGAGATCTTTTGATGGACTTGCCTGTGGTTGAAAAGCCAGTACCGGCTATCCTTATGAACTGTGACAATCAAACAGTATTTGTCAAGGTGAAGAGTTCAAAGGACAATGCACAGTCCACAAAGCACATAAAAATGAGATTAAAAGTTGTGAGATATTTAAGAAACTCTGGAGTGATAGCGGTGGATTTTATCCAGTCGGCTAAGAATTTGGAAGATCCCTTCACTAAAGGGCAATCACGTGTTGTGATAGAAAGTGCATCGAGGGAGATGGGTATGAGACCCACATGAGTTGCCATGGTAGTAACCCAACCTATGTGATCGGAGATCCCATGAAGTGGGAGCTGGGAAAACAAGCTAGTGGTTAACTGTGGAGAGTAATTTTTACTAACCCACTCCACTGGAGATGCAGTACTCTCAAAAACTGTATGGCAGATTGACTTTTGTCTTAATGTGTTCCAAGGCTTGTATAAGCAAGATGCTATCCTACAGAGCGATCTTTGGAGGAACACACCTATATGAGCCTAACTGCTGGTCACAGTCTATAAGATTGGGTGATATCTAATCAGTTCATTAATAGGCCAGGAGTATGACTAATATGCTCCACCCGACGGGTCAGCCTTCGGCAGCCTAGTACTTGCAAGAAATTTAGTGAAACTATTTTACTCCAAACTGATAATTCAAGGCATAGTCCATTGTTCAGTTGTGATGTAGTGTAGCTATTTGTTCTAGGTTGAAGTTCAACCTTGACGGGTCTCCACTGCAAATGTCGGTATATAAAAACAGTGATTGGAACAGAGGACAACACCATGGGTCTTCGGGATCTGGTGGAGGATTGCTGAAATTTGGGATGGGCCTTTAGCCCATTAGGCAACTTCTATTTAATCCCTTAGGCCCATGCAGCCATAGCAAGTGGTGGGAGTTTAGTCCCATATTGCTAGTTGGGAGAGTTTTGCACTAGTTTATAATATGAGATCTCTCCCCACTAGTGTGAGTTGGTATGAAGAGAGAGGAGTTGTGGAGGTCTTCCACACGCGCGCTCCTCCTCCTCTGCCGCCCGCCTTGCCACGCCTCGCCTCCTCATGACACGACACGTCACGACGCGCCACGGGTTGCGGGAATGAGCCGAGCCGATGCCTTTATTTTGGCAGTCGGAAATAGACACGCCATTAATATGAGACGTCATATTGATTGTTGTCTATTGCGTCACATTTATTTTGGTAACAGCCGTGCGCAGTAAAACGCCGCATTGATCACGTGGTAACCGCGCGTCGTAAAACGGCGCATTGATTACGTGGTAACGGCTGTAAACGCCAATTTAATTTATGAGCTGACGGTTCTCCTACCCGGCCGTGCCTATATATTGAGGGCGCATGGCGGACACAGATACACACCTCATACGCTCTGCACCCATTGTCATTCCTCTCTCTGTTGGTTCTGCCGGTGATTCCATCCCGTCTACCACGTACACGGCCGACGGGAGAGCAGGCCTCTAAAACCCCGCCTCTCCGTATCCTGTACGGGAGAGGGGCGATTAAGTTTTTGGGGAGCGTCTCCTACGCGACTGCTCGCGGCCGTACGTCTACTTCGACTACTACTGCATCGCCATCATCTTCAACATGTCCACCAAAACTGAACGCCCTGCTGGTGCCGCCGAGGCCGCCACCGCTGCCACCGAGGCCGCCTCTGCTGCTGCTGCCGCTTCTGCTACTGCTGCCGCCACCGTGGCTGCCGCCTCTGCTACGGCTACTGCTAATTGGCCGACCGCAGAGTATGACACGTTTATCCCTGTCCTTATTATTTTCATGTGTGCAATACTAGTAGTTTGCGTAGATTTATCTACTATAAATTTAGTATACAGGAACATGGTTAAATATCAGTATGTTTACGTTATGTTCATGAGTTATATTTGGGTTAATTTAATCTGTAAATTGCCTAAATTCTTAACAATCGTAGCCTAGTTTTGTGGTATTGTCCTTTGAATGCTTTATTTCGTTCACATGGCGCATGATTACACCATGTTATGACAAAAAACCAGTCACCTTTAGCCTCTATGAGCATTTAGTTTTTGATTTGTAATATCATTTATGCTTTTATTAATAATGTTTTGTCCCTATGCATGATTATGGCCATTATTTCTCTCTTAATTTGTGCTTCCAATCTCTTGCCAGTCTTCACCTATACTGAGTATGAGCTCTACTCGTGCATCCAATTCCCAAAAACCAAAGTTTACGAAATGTGTCCGCCATACCAACCTATATATGGTATTTAACCGCCACTCCAAAGTAAATTTTCATGATCTACCTTTAAAAACTTCAAAATTATACCAATTTTGTGCTCTGTATTAGCTCATGGGGACGGAGGTAGACGGTCTTTATTTCACTTGTTGATTAGACTTTACACACCTAGACTCGTGGCACATCCGCTTATCCAATTTGCTAGAATGGCTGGCAACGGGCACTAGTGGAAACAGGGGCATTAGTCCCGGTCCGTAAGCCCCATTTGTCCCGGTTGTGCAACCGGGATGGGGCATCCGGGACAAATACCCCTCCCCCATTGGTCCCGGTTGTGCCAGGACCCGGGACAAATGGGGCTGACCACGTGGCTCGTTAGCTGGACCCTGGCCAGGGCTATTAGTCCCGGTCCTCAATACAACCCGGGATGCATGCCCCTTCTGCCGCGGCAGAATTTTTAATGATTTGTGTTAATTTGGTCCCTCCCCGGACCTCCCGGATCCCATGAGAAGAGAGGTGCCCCGGTGGCCCTTCCCCGGACCTTCCGAATCCCACGAGAAGAGAGGAGCCTCGGTGGACCCTCCCCGGAGCTTCCGGATCCCACGAACGAATAAGTAATACATATATAAAGCAGAATAAGGAACACTTATATTACGGAAGCAAAGTATATCGAGCATATTACATGACGGATGGAGTGTATTACAAAATCAGATTCAGTTCCAACCGGGGCTATAGTACTCTCCATTTACGTTTAGGGCCTCTGCATCTAAGAAGCCCGCAATTTCCTCCTGAATTGCTCGTATGCGGTCCCTTGGTAGAAGACCGTCCCGAAGCCGTTCGATCTAATATAAAGAAGAGTGGTCAATATATATTAATGAAACTAAGTAACTAAAATAGATGGTAATAACAAGAATTGACGACTAACGTACATGAAGTTGCTTTAAATTTCTGCCCTTGGGACATGTCGTCTGACGAATGAACTCGCAAACGTAGTATCCACACAAGTGATTCCCGTCTCCTTGTTGCAAGCACTTACGAGAACATGATTTCAATCAAAATAATAATAAACTAGACATGATAATGATATCGACACTAGAATCAAGGAGATGCTCGCGGATCTAGATAGTACTTACTTGCACAATATCAAATGTAAGCTTTGATTTCCATTCACCCTTGGCCTTTTTATGAACCTCTTCCAAACGCTACCTGAGAAAAAAATGAATAAAAAGAGTTAGTAATTACTTGATATCCGAAAATGAAACAAAGTAGTCGATATAGTGCCATATATAAATACTAAAATTAATAAAGATTGAAATTACCGCTGGATCATTTCCTGCATGTCAGCCCACATCGCTAGGGGTTTACGTTTTGGGTCCATTACCATTACTTTTTCTTTGTCAATTTCGAAGATTAGCAGAATATAGTGGAAGTTGCGCACGCAGAACTCATAAATTATACAGTGAACATCGAGTAAGGAAAACAGAATGTTTACAACACAGTAACACTAACCCGAAGTTGTAAGGAAATAGTATTTCCCGTCAGTGTTGGTGAAACACTATTGCCCTCAGAATATTATTTTCTGTATCCTTGGCATTCTGAAGAGTCTTTTCATAAACAATATTTGGATCAATGAACCCAATATCATAGATTCCACCTCTTTTGCATTCGAGAATCTTCATTCTGCAATTATAATATATGAGTGTACTATATATATATATATATATATATATATATATATATATATATATATATATATATATATATATATATATATATGCAAATGAACGAGGTGAGCTAGAGAAATAAGTACTTACAGACAATAGGCACTAAGGACAGCTTTGTCGAGGGCCTGTTGCTGGTATAACTGAAACAATTCGTCAAATTGAATCATAACCAATCCATCTCCATACCTATAGTGCTCGTCCTTAACACTGAGACATATCCAGTCCTGAGATTTCTCAGTGGCTTCCATATACCAACCATGCACTCTTCGCATTTTCGTTGGTAGATCCTTTATCTCCTCGGGTTTGACGAGAGGCTTCCCGTACGTGTATTTGTACGCACATTCAGCTTCGGGGAAGTAGTCTATTGTTTGCATATACTCAGCAATGGACAAACCCACATCAGCTGCCTTGTCTGTGTACGGTGTTATAAACTTCGGATCAATTTGCTCATCAGCAATATTAGTGCTCGGCCCCACCTGGGTATTGGAAATCACTTTGAGCGTGGACGTGGATTGTTTTTTCTGCTCTCCGAGCTGGGCAACTGATTTTCCCCTTTTCCCCGCTTGCGCTACTACTATTCATCGACCGCACCATTTCCTGGTGTGACTTCAGAATAGAGCGGTCATAGTCAGATGACAGACTCGGCTCGGGTTGATGAAGAGTCTTCACCATTTTCCAAGCTCGTTCTATCTCTTCTTAGGTCTCGGGGAAATCTGCCTTTTTCTTCTTCTTCCGCTTCGATTTCCACGCCTCGTATTCGTCCTTTGCGATTTTCTGGTTTTCCTCGGGAGTATAGTCGTAAGGTAACTTGGGTACCTCCTTTGGTACCTTCGAGAGGGGTGACCGTTGATGTTTGGGTGATATTTTACGTTTCGGCAGAAACTTAGTGGGTGGAGAAGGCTGACGCAGCGGCGTAGGCGACCGCGGTGGAGATGTGCACGGCGTAGGCGACCACGCTGGAGACGGCATGCATGGCGAAGACGACCGCGTTGGAGACTTTTGCGCTGGAGAATGGCGAGGATTCGATGGCTTTACCGTCTGATTTGGGAGCACAATGCATTCCTTTAGCCATAGAACGGTCAAGTTCTTGGCTTCTCCGAGTTCAGTCAACTCTTCGTCTTCACCTTCAGGGAAATCAAGATTTACCCGCTCGAATCCGTTGACAACTTCATCGACCCCAACAACAGCGTAGCCCCGTGGAACCGGAAGACTATGGTGAGTTGGTTCGTTGCCAATTGGTAAGGCATAGCCGGCCGCCGCCTTGATGGTTATATTGACGACCTTCACGTGGAGCTCATAGGTTGTCATCTCCGTGATATCATCCACCGGGTGAATCATCGGCGGTGCATCATCACCCGGTAGCTGCGTGGATGCAATGCTGCTTTTGCGATGAGAATGTGTGGTGTTGGTAGCCTCGACTTCACCTTCTACCATTTGTAGTGATGCGCCGGTAGACACTATTTGCTGGCTAAGTGTGTTAATTTGGTCCTGCTGCTTCTTTGCTACATCCTGCGTCAGCTTTATCTGTTCTTCAAGTTGACGCCTCCAGTTTGCCTGAGTCTCTGCTTTAGCTGCCTCCGCGTCCTTTCTACATTGACGGCTTCTATCGGGGTATATCTTTTTGTTGTCGTCGAACCCATTTTTTCACGGAGGATTGCCTTCTACGGCTCGTGTACGCCCTACGTGTTCCTTATTCCCGAGGGCGCGTGTGAGCTCGTTGTTCTCTCTATCTGGCACGAACTTCCCCTCTTTAGTGTCCTGTATTGCGGTTCTCAGCCTCTCCATGGGTAGAGGACTCTCTTTATGCCTTAGGTTATAGATTGCTTTTCCTTCTGCGTCCAACGTGCCCCCATGCCCGTAGAACCATGACCTTGTCCGCTCGACCCACAAAAACGGCTCGGGAGTGATCCCCAGCTGAATTAGGTCTTTCTCCCATTTTTCCCACTTGGGACTGGAACCCTTGTAGCCACCTTGCCCCATAACATGGTGATATACCTTTTTGGCTGCGTATTTCTCATTTGTTTTTGTCCTTTCCAGTTCATTCTCTGACAGCTTGTACTTCACGAAATCTGCCCATATGGGTTTTATTTTCTCATACCCTTGAGTGAAATCTGGAGTCTTGTTTTTCTTAACATAGTCAAGGTTCAATCTTTTCTTCCAGTTTTTGAATTGCTCGGGCATCTTTTTGTACGTACAAAAGAAAAATCTGAAAAAACAAAATTTGCCAAGAACGCAAACTATATGTGAACGGAGGGGAGTACTTCAATATATGTTTGGTCACAAACTTCAACATTGGATGGCAGTACACACTTAGTCTTAAAACTGAATCTTATTCCAGAGTTGTTCCATCTTCCTACACAAGTCATGGTTGACCGGCAGAATCTCAGCCATGCTGGTAGCAACCCTCAAAGCTCTCTGCTTCTGCTCCAGCTCGAGTGCACAATATTTGATCTCTCGCATGGCATTCGCGAGGATCTCTTCCGCGGTCCTGGCTATGTCCTAGTTCCGGATTTCGATCTGCCCCATGGTGACCTTGGCATCTAGAACCTTCCTCGAAAGGAAAGTGTGGTCCAGGACTGAAC
This sequence comes from Alopecurus myosuroides, assembly GCA_028641055.1. Taxonomy (NCBI): domain Eukaryota; kingdom Viridiplantae; phylum Streptophyta; class Magnoliopsida; order Poales; family Poaceae; genus Alopecurus; species Alopecurus myosuroides. Next base: position 45,530,156 of record CM054058.1, read on the forward strand.
CACATTTCTCAGTGGAACAACCGACCCTGTAGGAACTTTTGTAAGAAGATGCATGAAAAAATCCAAAAGGTGGAATCAATAATGAATGTTTTTACGTTGAAACAAATACCCGGCTGCTAGGGAATCCTCGGTCCTCCTCTTCTAAGACGTAGAGGAGATCGGTGAAGACCACATCGTTGGTGAGAAAGAGAGGAGGAAGCAAACTTATTTCGGAGCGGGGAACGAGAGGAGGAAGAAGAGATAAAATGGAGTCGTCTGAAAGGGGCGATATTAACTCTGTTGCAACTACACTACTGACACGCGCGTGGAAGTGGAGACGGCAAACTGCATTCACTCCTCCCACGCGTGGGATTAGCCCACCTTTTCAGCATGTACTATACGTTGTATTGGCAGCTTGGCAGCGTTCCCACATTTAAGTAATGTAAGGACACCTGTGTTATGGTGCTAGTCCCTGGAACAAATGCTAGCACCACAGTACAAAATGAAATATCATGCAAATGCATCAAATTCTATTACATCGCATGATCCAGTCTTTACAAAATAGTATTACAACTTGCATAGTCTTAGAAGACTAGCAGAAAATAGAATTACAGCGGAAACCATAGTACAACATTGAGCCCATCTTCTTCATGTGCCACAAGCAAAAACATGTTGGCGATAGACTCGAGATCCTTAACAAAACCTCACTCGTCTTCAGATTCATCTGCAATATGGAATATGCAGCCACAAGGGAGTCAATACAATTTAATGTATTGGCAAGTAACACTATGGTGGATATATAATGGGAAAGACTAGCTTCTATATGCATATCTGGCTGAGTGGAGTTTTGGCTATTTGCATCAAGCAAGTTTTCTCCTAAGTTTTCATAAATACGTTTTGATCAATAAGTTGTTACCACTGATGGAAACCAGTGAACCATAAATAATTATTGAGGAGTGCCACTGATAGAAACCAGGGCAAATCTCCAGCTAGTGTTCTAAACAAGTTTTATTTATTGAAAATGGTGATGAGAATCTTCTGTCCATCCTTGTCCAGCTGCTCAAATTGTCCATTACCGGGGACACGGCTAAGTACTTAGTTTTTTACTCTGAGAGTTTGTGCACTTTCACCTTAGCCTCAATCAACCCAAACATCCTATACACGCTGAGTGTATTAAGGAAAGGAGAGAATTGAGACAAGACCTTTCAGAAGGAGAATCCAACTCTACTGCAAGACCCGTTCCACCTATAATTCTTCTACATCTTCATGTCAAGCTGACAAATTGAACTCCCACAACTTAATTGATCAGGACAGAGCCCATTGTCTAAGGCTGCACGGGAAGCTTCTAAACTTGAAAGGACTTCATCATCTCTTTGTTCCTAGGTGTCATTCCTCAGGTGAATGCCTCAAGTAAATAACCCTTAGACAAGGGCCCTGAGGCAACACCAAACTCTCATCAGCCAAACAACCAACCCACCAGGTGGTTCATTGAGTTTGTACTTAGAATTTTTCCTCAATACTAGTAAAACAATTTTGTAGCATTGCTAAGCATCTACTAAGTCTAATGACTATAGGGTTTATGTAGGTAATAGATGTGGCTATATATATAGCACTGGGATAGGATAATAGCATAGCAATAATATATATAATACTGTAAAATTTCCTATCATGCATACTACTAAAAATCAACTAATGCATAAAGTAAAATAATGGGTAGTTGATGGTGTGTTAGTTGCCTTTGAATTTGGTGAAGAAAGCACACTTCCTTCACAAAAGGGAACGTTACTCTCTGTGCAATCTATACATTGAAAACACAACAACAACATCAACAAGCATTCATACAAACAAGAGAAAACATGCAAACAACAATCACAACAAAAGAGTTTTAAACAAGCCATTCACAAAGTTTCAACAAAAGAAAGACTTAGTTAAATAGGGCTTATGGTTAGCTAATAGGGCATGGGCTGGTCAAGGGTAAAGTTTCAATAACACAAACTCATACTTGTCAAGGAAGTTCCAAGAGTTCACTAAAGGTGATTACACCAATATTAAACCAAGGAAACAAGACATGTTCAACGCTTAGTTATTTTCATCAAAACATTTGATTTATTTAATTTAGATTCCACTAACTTCATTGCAAAGGGGGAAATAAAATGAAGTCTTGGGATTTCCTATTTCTCAAAGGTTAGACAAAAACAACTTGCTACTCCTCCACTTGTATGGATTGCTCCAAGTCTTCTCATGCTTGTCATCTGGAAAATTGTTTCATTTCTTCTAAGTTGTTTTCTCCTTGATGTAGTGTCTCCCTTGAACTTGAATAATTCTTCATGACTTGCTTTTATGTTGAAATACTACTAAGTTAAAAGAATAGAAAGAAGAAATAGAGAGAGATAGAAAGATAGAGGGATTGTTCTCCTTCTTCATTTCTTCTTGCACTTGTATTTTCTTGTGTTTATTCTAGTTGAGTGGAGTCTAAGTCCTTCCTTCAATTTCTTCTTAAGCCTTCCTTGTAGCTCTTCATGTTTTCCACCAAGTTGAATTTGAAGTATCCCCATGTGCTTGAGTCTTGATAAATCTTGAAGTAAGAATTAGAGAAGTGGACAGAAAATACTTGTACTTGTGTTTTGACTTTACTAGTTGGCTAAGTAAATACTTGAACCATACTAAGGACTTAGTCTTGTTACAAAATATCCACAACACATAAAACATATATGCAAAATATTTTCTAAGTCAAAGGCAACACAAAACAAAATAGAAAGAGTGAAATTTTGACTAAGTCTTCATGAAGTTCTTCTTGTTTTCTTCTAAGTACTTCTGCATTCTTGGAGAGGTTTCTGAAGTATATTTTCTTGGCAAAGTCCTTCCTTGGTCTTGGGGTAGCTTCATGTTGAAATTCCCAAGTTGGCTAAGTCCTTTCTTGCACTTCATGGTTCTCACAACTTCTAGACTTAGTGGTTTTCAACCAGGAGGCCAGCTAGCACTATTTTACTTAGAAAAAATAATATAACAAGGGTGTCCAAGGAGTTTGGCCTCTCTAGTCTATAGTTAGAACTTAGAATATTTTTACTACAGAAAACATACTGAAAACATTTATAGAATTTTAACTAAGTTAAAATTGTAAAGGAACACACAATGCCCAAAATAATTCTACCTTAGCCCAAATTTTACAATACATCAATAAACACTATCATTGTTGTTTTCTGGTGACAAGTACATAGACAAGATGCAAGGAAAACAAGTGTTGCACAAAAATTTAATTTTTAACATTATTAGGGCTCAAAAATAGGCATAAACTAGTTAGATTGTTTTCAGCCACGAAATAGTTTCTTAAAAAAATTCTTTTGCTTCTACTACATAGAGGATGTCAATACAAGATCATAGAAATTGGATTCACTCAAAATTATTTTGTAAAACAAAAGTTATGAGCAAAATAGACTAAAAAAAGATCTATAAATAACATGTGTGTGCACTACTAAAAGTGAAATTTTATTTCATTAATGTGTTCTACAGATTGTGCTGATTTAACGAGTAAAAAATCATTGAATTTGGACAAACAGATCAAAAGTTATTGAATTTTGAAGTTTGCACTAAAATCTGTTAAATAGAAAAACAGGGCGATCCATAGGAACCTAAATGGTGAGCGCTGATTGGACGATACCCATTCACGCGGATCGCGGCAATGAAGCGTTGGATCTAAGTGAAATCGGACGCCCCAGATCTGATCACACACGGGCCTTCCGATGGAGATCCGACGGTGGGGATAGAAGATGCTCACGGGGGCGGCGCGGATCTCGCCGGACAATGGAGACGTGGCGGCCGGCGTTGTAGAACCTCGACGGAGATGAAGTCGCAGGGGGTTCCCGAGCGCGGAGAGAGCACGGTGCGACTCAGCGGAGCACGGTGAAGAAGATAGCGACGGCGGCGCTGGCTCGCGCTTCCCGGATCGATGGCGCGATGCAGTTCCCGTGGCCATGGTGATTGCGGGCTCCCACGAGCTCATACGCGCGTCCTCGTGCCTCTGCGAGCTAAACAGGGGGTCATGGAGATGCGCAATAGAGAGGGAAAGGAGGAGGTCGCCAAACGGGGGCAGCGGAGACCTACTGTGTCGCCGGAGACGGGAGGAGATGGCGGCGGGCAAGGTTGAAGGTGGACGACGTCATGGTGACGTAACGCGTGTGTCACGTGGGTCCCACGGGCCAGAGACAGAGTGGGGTGGGTGATGGGCTGCGCTATTAGGCCGCAGGCGGTTTTCTGGCGCGCGCGGGCGAGGGAAAAGGAGGCAAGGGTTGGGCTGCTGGGCTGGGCCACCTTGGCCTAGCTCGGCCGGTTTCTCCTCTTTTTTTTTTGGTTTTCTTTATTAAATCATATCTTTTATTTTATAAAACCAAATTGCCTCAAACAAATTTCTATAGTTTTATAAAAATATTGTCTTTCATATGAAAACAATTGTGTGTTGTTTTAAACACAACTAAATTTATATATTTTCAAAATATGATTAAATTACTAATAGTAACAAAACGGTCTTTTCCTTTTTTAAAAAATTGATTAATTAAATTAGGGTCAAATAATTTAGAGACATAGGATATTTGAAAATATTTTTCTTTATTTGCTCCCTTTCATAAACTTGTGAATTTATTTTATGATATTAGTAATTGATATAGTAATTGAAAAATAACAAAGATATAGTTAATTTTGGCTTGGAAAATATTTTATTGAACCATTAATTGAAAGATGAATTATTATTGATGAATAAAAGTTTTAACAGTAATTTGGAAAACATATTATTAGTAAAACTATTTAAGGTTTGCAAATAGGAAACTATTTTCTTTGCATACTATTTATTTTGGGGATTTAGTGTTTTAGAAAACATAGCATTTGGATTATCATTTCCAATATCATTGGAATAACATATAATATTTCCTTCATGTTGAAATTTTATTTGTTTTTGGTGGCTTTCTTTGTTGGAAAAGAAAAAGTTTTAAATTTTTGTGATTTTTGAACTTTCCAAAAATCAGGGATGTTACAACATTCAAGTTGTGTTGTCATGTAGGCACACTCGAGGGATACGTACATGGACGACATTCAAAAGAACAACGCATGGTATGCCAAGGGACTAGGGTTTTTCCGGAGAGGGGCTCCAGAGCGTCTTAATGCCACCACAACACATGGTATGCGATATCATGTGTGTTAGAGTGTGGCATGGGTCTTGGATGCCAAATATTCCCTCACTCTCTGTGTTAGGGCTTCACCGGCGTCGGATTCTCTCTAGCGGGTTCCACGACTACTTAGAGCCTGAAACTCCCTGATCTGGCAGAACGGGGGGAGTCTTGCCAAGAGGTTGTCCCTACCATTTATTTAGGGGTTCCTTGGGACCAATCTAACACAACCAAGCAATTGGTTCCACCTTGATACCCCCTTCCGGCTCACATAGAGGGGCCAGAACGACAATTCCGTCTTTATCCCCAAGGGGCTAAGGTTTCTTCAAAGAGGCCCTTCGGAGCGTCTGAATGATGCCACAACACATGGTATGCCATATCATGTGTGTTAGAGTGTGACATGTGTCTTGGCTGACCATAATTCCCTCACTCTTTGTGTTAGGGCTTCACCAGCATCGGATTCTCTCTGGAGGGTTCCAGGACTACTTAGAGCCGAAACTCCCGGGTCTGGCGGAACGGGGGGAATCTTGCAAAGAGGTGGGCCCTAACATTTTATTTGGTGTTCCTTGGACCTAAACTAACACAACCAACAAATTCGTTCCACTTTTCTACCCCTTCCGGGCTATGTACGCACAGAGGCCATAACGACAGTTCCGTCTTTTTCCCCAACAGGGCTAGGGTTTCCCCGGAGAGGGGCTCCGGAGCATCTGAATGCGACCACAGCACATGGTATGCCATACCATGTGTGTTAAAGTTTGGCATGGGTCTTTGATGCCAAATAATCCTTTACTCCCTGTGTTAGGGCTTCACAGGCGTCAGATTCTCTCTAGCGGGTTCCACGACTACTTAGAGCCCGATACTTCCGGATCTGACAGAACGAGGGGGGGGATCTTGCCACGAGGTTGGACCTACCATTGAATTTGGCGTTCCTTGGGCCTAATCTAACACAAACAAGCAATTGGTTCCACCTTTCTACCCCCTTCCGGCTCACGTAGAGGGGCCAGAACGGCAGTTCCGTCTTTTCCCCCAAGGGGCTAAGGTTTCTCCGAAGAGGGGCTGTGGAGCGTCTGAATGCCACCACTTCACATGTTATTCCATACCATGTGTGTTGCCATACCATGTGTGATCGAGTGTGGCAAGTTTCTTGGATGAACAAGATTCCCTCACTCTCTTTGTTAGGGCTTCATCAGCGTCGGATTCTATCTGGCGGGTTCTAGGACTACTTAGAGCCAAAACTCCCGGATCCGGCAGAACGGGGGGAATCTTGCCAATAGGTGGCCTCTAAAATTGTCTTTGGTGTTCCTTGGACCTTAACACAACCATCAATCGGTTCCACTTTTCTACGCCCTTCCGGCTCATGTACGCGGAGAGGCCAGAACGGTGGTTCCGCCTTTTTCCCCAACGGGGCTAGGGTTTCCCCGGAGAGGGGCTCCGGAGCGTATAAATGCCACCACAGCACATGGTATGCCATACCATGTGTGTTAGAGTGTTGCATGGGTCTTGGAAGACAAATATTCCCTCACACTCTGTGTCAGGGCTTCACCAGCGTCGAATTCTCCCTAGCGGGCTCCACGACTACTTAGAGCCCGAAACTCCCGGATCTGACTGAACGGGGGACATCTTGCCAAGAGGTTAGCCCTACCATTGAATTGGGTGTTCCTTGAGCCTAATATAAAACTACCAAGCCATTGTTTCCATGTTTCTACCCCTTCCGTCTCACGTGGAGGGGCCAGAATGACAGTTCCGTCTTTTCCCCCGAGGGGCTACGGTTTCTCCGAAGATTGGCTCCGGAGCGTTTGAATGCCACCACAACACATGGTATGCCGTACCATGTGTGTTTCCATACCATGTGTGATAGAGTGTGGCAAGTTTCTTGGATGACCAAGATTCCCTCACTCTCTTTGTTAGGGCTTCATCAGCGTCGGATTCTCTCTGGCGGGTTCAAGGACTACTTAGAGCCAAAACTCCTGGATCTGGCGGAACTGGGGGAATCATGCCAAGAGGTGGGCCCTAACATTTTCTTTGCTGTTCCTTGGACCTAACCTAACACAACCAAGAAATCAGTTCCACTTTGCTACCCCCTTCCGGCTCATGTACCCGGAGAGGCTAGAAAGGCGGTTCCGTCTTTTCCCCCAACGGGGCTAGGGTTTCCCTCGAGAGGGGCTCTGGAGCGTATGAATGCCACCACAGCACATGGTATGCCATAACATATTTTTTAGAGTGTTTCATGGGTCTTGGAAGCCAAATATTCCCTCAAACTCTGTGTTAGGGCTTCACCGGCGTCGGTTCTCCCTAGCGGGTTCCACGAGTACTTAGAGCCCGAAACTCCCGGATCTGACAGAACGGGGGAAATCTTTGCAAGAGGTTCTCCCTACAATTGACTTGGGTGTTCCTTGGTCCTAATATAACACAATCAAGCAATTGGTTCCACCTTGCTACCCCCTTCCCGCTCACGTAGAGGAGCTAAAACGGCAGTTTCGTCTTTTTCCCCCAATGGGCTAAGGTTTCTCCGAAGAAGGTCTCCGGTGCGTATGAATGATTACACAACACATGGTATGCCATACCATGTGGTGTGGAATGTGTTTTTAATTACCAAGATTCCTTCACTCTCTGTGTTAAGGCTTCACCGACGTCGGATTCTCTCTGGCGGGTTGCAGGACTACTTAGAGCCTAAACTCCTGTATCTGGTGGAACGGGGGGAATCTTTCCAAGAGGTGAGCCCTAACATTTTATTTTGTGTTACTTGTACCTAACCTAACACAAAAAAACAATTGGTTCCCCTTTGCTACCCGTTCCGTCTCATGTACGCAGAGAGGACAGAACGACACTTCCGTCTTTTTCCCCAATGGAGCGTTTCCCCGGAGAGGGGCTCGTGAGTGTCTGAATGCCACCACAGCACATGGTATTCCATACCATGTGTGTAATATTGTGGCATGGTCTTGTATGCCAAATATTTCCCCACTCTCTGTGTTAGGGCTTCACCTGCGTCAGATTCTCTCTAGCGGGTTCCACAACTACTTAGAGCCCGAAACTCCCGGATCTGACTGAACGGGGGGAATCTTGCCAATAGGTTGGCCCTACCATTTAATTGGGTGTTCCTTGGGACCAATCTAACACAACCAAGCAATTGTTTCCACCTTGCTACCCCTTCCGGCACACGTAGAGGGGCCAGAACGGCAGTCACGTCTTTTTCCCCAAGGGGCTAAGGTTTCTCCGAAGAGGGGCTGCAGAGCGTCTAAATGCACCATGTGTGTTGCCATACCATGTGTGTTAGAGTGTGGCAAGGTTCTTGTATGACCAAGATTACCTCACTCTCTGTGTTAGGGCTTCACCGGCGTCAGATTCTCTTTAGCGGGTTGCAGGACTATACTTAGAGCCTAAACTCTCGGATCTGGCGGAACGGGGGGAATCATGCCAAGAGGTGGTCCCTAACATGTTATTTAGTGTTACTTGGACCTAACCTAACACAACCAAGCAATTGGTTCCACTTTTGTACCCCCTTCCGGCTCATGTACGCAGAGAGGCCAGAACGACGGTTGCGTCTTTTTCCCAACGGGGCTAGGGTTTCCCTGGAGAGGGGATCCGGAGCGTATGAATGCCACCACAACACATGGTATGACATACCATGTGTTTTATAGTGTGGCATGGGTCTTGGATGCCAAATATTCCCTCAATCTATGTGTTAGGGATTCACCGGCTTCGGATTCTCTCTAGCGGGTTCCACGACTACTTAGAGCCCGAAACTCCCGGATCTGACAAGATGGGGGAAATCTTGCCAAGAGGTTGGCCCTAACATTGACTTGGGTGTTCCTTGGGCCTAATATAACACAACCAAGAAATTTGTTCCACCTTGCTACCCCCTTCCGGCTCACGTAGAGGGGCCAGAACGGCAGTTCCGTGTTTTTCCCCAAGGGGCTATGGTCTCTCCGAAGAGGGGCTCCAGAGCGTTTGAATGCCACCACAGCCCATGGTATGCCATACCATGTGTGATAGAGTGTGTCAAGTGTATTGGATTACCAAGATTCCCTCACTCTCTTTGTTAGGGATTCACCGGCGTCAGATTCTCTTTAGCGGGTTCCACGACTACTTAGAGCCCGAAAGTCCCGGATCTGACACAACGGGGGGAATATTGCCAAGAGGTTGTCCCTACCATTGAATTGGGTGTTACTTCGTCCTAATTTAACACAACAAGGAAATCGGTTCCACTTTTCTACCCCCTTACGGCTCATGTACGCAGAGAGGCTAGAACGACAGGTCCGTCGTTTTCCCAACGGGGCTAGGGTTTCCCCGTAGGGGGGCTCCGGAGCGTATGAATGCCACCACATCACATGGTATGTCATGCCATGTGTTTTAGAGTGTGGAATGGGTCTTGGATTCAAAATATTCCCTCACTCTCCGTGTTAGGGCTTCACCGGCGTCGGATTCTCTCTAGCGGGTTCCACGACTGCTTAGAGCACGAAACTCCCGGATCTGACAGAACGTGGGGAATCTCTCCAAGAGGTTGGCCCTACCATTGAATTGGGTGTTCCTTGGGCCTAATCTAACAAAACCAAGCAATTGTTTCCACATTGCTTCCCCCTTCCGGCTCACGTAGAGGGGCCAATACGGTAGTTCCGTCTTTTTCCCCAAGGGGCTAAGGTTTCTCCGAAGAGGGGCTACGAAGCGTCTGAATGATACCACAACAAATGGTATGCCATATCATGTGTGTTGCCATACCATGTGTGTTAGAGTGTTCCATGGGTCTTTTATGCCTAAGATTCCCTCATTCTTTTTGTTAGGGCTTCGCCGGCATCGGATTCTCTCTCGTAGGTTCTAGGACTACTTAGAGCCCAAAACTCACGGAACGGGGGAATATTGCAAAGATATGGTCCCTACCATTATATTTGATGTTACGTGGGCCTAAACTAACACAACCAAGCAATTTCTTTCACTTTTCTAACCCCTTATGGCTCACGTAGCTGGGCCAAAACGACAATTTCGTCTTTTTCCCCATCGGGGCTAGGGTTTCTCCGGAGAGGGGGGATCCGTAGCGTCTGAATGCCACGAAATCACATGGTAGGACATACCATGTGTGTTAGATTATGGCATGGGTGTTGGATGATGAATATTCCCTCACTCTTTGTATTAGGGCTTCACCGGCGTCAGATTCTCTCTAGCGGGTTCCAGGACTACTTAGAGCCCGAAACTCCCAGACCTAACGTAACAGGGGGAATATTGCCAAGAGGTGGGACCTAAAATTTACTTGGGTATTCCTTGTACCTAAACCTAACACAACCAATCAATTGGTTCCACTTTGCTACCCCCTTCTGGCTCACGTAGAGGGGCCAGAACGATAGTTCCGTCTTTTTCCACAAGGGGCCAGGGTTTCTCCGGAGAGGGGCTACAAAGCGTCTGAATGCCTCCAGAACACATGGTATGACATAAAATGTTTGTTATAGTGTGGAGTGGGTCTTGTATGCCCCATATCCCCTCACTCTCGGTGTTAGGGCATAACCGGCGTCAGATTCTCTCTGGTAGGTTCCAACACTACTTAGAGCCTGAAACTCCCGGATCTGATGGAACGAGGGGAATCTTGCCAAGAGGTTGCCCTACCATTGTATTAGGTGTTACTTGGGACTAAACTTACACTACTAATAAACTGGTTCCACTTTACTACCCCCTTCTGGCTCACGTAGAGGGGCTAGAACGGCAGTTCCGCCTTTTTCCCCACCGGGGCTAGGGTTTGTATAGAGAGGGGGTCCGGAGCGCCTGAATGCCACCAAATTCGATCGCATGGTATGCCATACAATGTGTGTTAGAGTGTTTCATGTGTCTTGGATTACCAGTATTCCCTCACTATGTGTGTTAGGGATTCACCAGCGTCAGATTCTCTTTGGTGGGCTCGAGGACTACTTAGAGCCCGAAACTCCCAAATCTGACGGAACATGGGGAATCTTGCCAAAAAGTGGGCTCTACCATTGTCTTTGGTGTTCCTTGGGCCTAACCTAACACAACCAAGAAATTAGTTCCACTTTGCTACCCCCTTACGGCTCATGTACGTAGAGAGGCGAGAACGGCAGTTCCGTCTTTTTTCCCCAGCGTGGCTAGGGTTTCTCCGGAGAGGGGCTCCGGAGCGTCTGAATGCCACCACAACAAATGGTAGTGACTTAAAATGTGTGTTAGAGTGTGGCATGGGTCTTGGATGCCAAAGATTCCATCACTATTTGTGTTAGGGCTTCACCGGCGTCAGATTCTCTCTCGTGGGTTCCAGGACTACTTAGAGCCCGAAACTCCCGGATCTATCGGAACGAGGGGAATCTTGCCAAGAGGTGGGACCTACCATTGTCTTGGGTGTTCCTTGGGCCTAAAATAACACAACCAAGGAATTGGTTCCACTTTGCTACCCCCTTCCGGCTCACGTAGAGGGGCCAGAACGACATCCCCGCCTTTTTCCCCAACGGGGCTAGGGTTTCTCCGCATAAGGGCTCCGGAGCGTCTGAATGCTACCACAACACATGGTATGCCATACCATGCGTGTTGGAGTGTGGCATGGCTTTTGGATTCCCAAGATCCCCTCACTCTCCGTATTAGGGTTCACCGTCGTCAGATTTTCTCTAGCGGGTTCCATGACTACTTTAGAGCCCAAAACTCCCGGATCTGACGGAAAGGGGGGGGGGGTGAATCTTGCCAATAGGCTGGGCCAGAACTGCAGTTCCGTCTTTCGTACCACTTTGTCTGGTTCCACGAGTGGGTTGGAAGCATGCACTTCGAAGTTTGTTCCACCTACGAGTTCAATGGTGTCTACTATGATACTTGCCAGCGGTACACTAACGAGATGAAATTTAGAGATGTGTTGGATCAAGTCTATCCAATTAGTATGTTACTGTTGCACCAAAATAGAATGAGACGTGCACAAGAAAATGACACATACTACTCCGACCTACAACTTGCATCAAGGAATTTACGTATGATAAATCCCAAGTTATAGAGGATAAGGCCAAGAATTTTATTGTGGAGGCACTTGGCAAGGAGAGGCAGAAACCAAAATTCTATGAGGATTACTGTAAAGAGAAGGCCGACATCACCCGAGCTAATGGATTATCTTCATGTTAGAGGTATGTAGCATGGCTTTAAAGCGTTAGAACCATAAGAATAATATGTCGTTACTCATTTGAGACATCTTGTATTTTAAAAAGCACCCGAATTTACAATGGAACTAATGAATGGACGAATGAGGTCAAGGAAGACATTATCGTTAGACAACGGATGATAGTCTACAACGTATCTAAAATTTCTAATGTTCCATGTTGATATTATAACAATTTCTACATGTTTTCTATACACTTGATAACATTTTGATGCATTTTATGGGACTAACCTATCGACAATATGACACAACGCCAATTCATGTTTTGTGTTGTTTCTTGTTTCAGAAAAGTTTTTCTAAAAATATTCTCGGAATTGGACGAAATAAAGCCAAGGTCCCTATTTTGTTGTCATGAACACGGAGTCCGGAGGAGATCGGGAGGGGGGCACCGAGGCGGCCACACCATAGGGGGGTGCGCCCCTAGCCGCGCCACCACGTGGTGTGGGCCCCTCGGGAACCCACCGACATCGCCCTTTCACCTATTTAAAGTGTTCCTCGGGAAAACCTAAACACTCAAGCTTCCATCCACGAACAGTTACGTAGCTGCGATCGTCTTAAACTATAGTTCAGGAGGGCTCTGAAGCTCTCCTCGACACCCTGCTGGGAGGGGAAATCATCACATCACCATGCCTGCGTCTGGAGTGATGCGTGACTAGTTTATCCTTGGACTACGGGTCCATAGAAATAGCAAGATGGTTGTGTCCTCCTTTTGTAACATCATGTTTAGATCTTGTGAGTTTTCTAACATGATCAAGATCAACTTATTCTAATGCCACGTGTTGGGTTTGCTGGGATCCGATGAATATTGAATACTATGTCAAGTTGATTGTAGATCTATCATTTTTATGCTATTTGTGATCTTGCATGCTCTCCGTTACTAGTAGATTCTCTGGCCAAGTTGATGCTTGTAACTCCAAGAGGGAGTATTTATGCTAGATAGTAGGTTCAAGCCTCTAGTAATTTGGGAGAGTGACAACAACTTCTAAGATTGTGGATGTGTTGTTACCACTAGGGATAAAACATCAATGCTTTGTCGAAGGATAATTCTATTGTTTATATTACGCACTTTACTTAATAGAATAATCTGTTACTTGCAACTGAATACCCAAAGTTTGCTCGAATGACGTCCCGAGGGTGGATTATTAGTCATAGATGCAGTTGGATTATTGTCTATTTATCATGTTGTAATGCCCAAATAAATCTCATAGTAGTCATCATGTCATGTATGTGCACTACGATGCAGCCTCTATTTTGTCAATTGCCCAGTCATAAATTGTTCACCCAGCCTGATATTTATCTGTTTTGGAGACACACCACTAGTGAACTAGACCCCGGTCCATTTTTTACACCGATAATACAACCTACTGAAGCATTGTTCTCTTTTACTGCAAACACTGTTCTCATTTCATTCACTCCAAACAAACATCATTTTCCACACTATACGTCTAATCCTTTGTGTTTAGAAAAACTAGTGAGAGTGAAAACCTCAAATGGTTCATTGGGGCAAAGTATTTTGGTTGTCTTGTGTGAAGATTCCACGTTGCTGCTGAGCCTGGTAGTGCGCGCTGCCAACATCAGCTGTAAACAACCTGCAGAAGTGATTTCTTTCTCCTATTGGTCCGATTAATCCTTGGTTTCTTTCTGAGGGAAAATCTTGCTATTTTGCTCTTCATACCTTCCTCTTGGGTCTCCCAATGAACGTGTGTCTACATGACATCAAGCATATTTTATGGTGCCATTGTCGGGTATTTTGAAGTCTTCAACAGCAAGCAACCTCCCGTCAACTACACACCAGCATATTTTATGGCGCCGTTGCCGGGGAGGAAGAGGATTTCTACAAGGGGAGTCTCTCACCTCCAATCTGTTTACTTTGTTATTGTTTTTCTTAGTTTATTTTATTTTGACTTGTTTGCTTTTCCATATCAAAAACAGAAAAAAATTATTCATATTATAGTTGTTATTTTGGTTATCCTACCTTAATCTTGCTAAAATGGGTACCCCTGAGAACACTAAGTTGTGTGACTTTACTAGCACAAGCAACAATGATTTTATTTGTACACCTATTGCTCCACCTGCTCCTAATGCAGATTTTTAAGAAATTAATCCTGTCGTGTTAAATCTTGTGATGAGAGAGCAATTTTCTAGTGTTAGTTCTAATGATGCTACTCCTCACGTTAATAATTTTGTTGAATTTTGTGAGATGCAAAATTATAAGGATGTAGATGGAGATATTACTAAACTGAAATTGTTTCCTTGCTCTTTGAGAGAAAGATATAAATAGTGGTTGCTATCTTTGCCTAAAAATAGTATTGATTCTTGGAATAAATGTAAAGATGATTTTATTGGAAAATATTATCCTCCTGCTAATATTATATCTGTAGGAAGTGGCATTATGAATTTTAAACAATTTTATAATGAGCATGTTGCTCAAGCTTGGGAAGAATGAAATCGTTGGTGAAGGATTGTCCGGCACATGGACTGACTACTTGGATGATAATCCAAACCTTTTATGCAGGTCTGAATTTTTCTTCAAGAAACCTTCTAGATTCAGCCGCTAGAGGTACCTTTATGTCCATCACTCTAGGTGCTGCAACAAATCTTCTTGATGAAATGTAAAGAAATTATTCTGAATGGCACACTAAGAGAGCTCCACAAGGTAAGAAGGTAAATTCTGTTGAAGAAACCTCTTCCTTGAGTGATAGGCTTCATACTATTATGTCCCTTCTTGTGAATGGTAAAACTTATGTTGATCCAAAAAAATGTTCCTTTACCCTGTTTGGTTGCTCAAGAAACCATGTTGATGTGAAATTCATCGAAAACAATAATTTCAGCAACAATTCTTATAGAAATAATTTTGGTAGTAACAATTATATGCCTTACCCTTGTAATAGTGGCAATAGTTATTCTTACGGTAGATTTGAAATGCCTAGTGAGGAAAGGATTTTAGAAGTTGAAAGAGCCATAAAGAACTTTATGCAAAAGCAATATGAGAAGAATAAATTATTCACTAAAACCATGGAGGAAGAAACTGCTATGTTGAAAATATTAGACATCAAATTGAGAACTTAAATAGGTAAATTTATGGTTTGCAAGTTAAAACTTCGCATGTTGAAACCTGTATTTCATCCATGTTTGAAGCACAATCTTCTTTGATTAATAAAATGGTTGTTAAACCTGAAACTATGGACAACAATCCCTTTGCTTCTACTAATGTCATTCAAGTTAGATTTTATGAAAATGTTAGGATGTTGGCTAAATTGCATGCTAGGTGTGAAAAAGAAGATGAAATTGCTAGAAAGAATAATGTAACTAGAGTTTGTACTATTACCACCACTAGTAATGTTGAAGTTTCAAATCCTTGTAAACCTCCTACTATTAATGGTAAATTAATTGGTGTTGTCAATGTCTCCACTTCCTCTATTGAACGTTTAAAATTGTTTAAACCACTAAAAGTGTTCCTGATAAAAGTGCTGAATTTTTTTGAAACATGGAGACAATGGTCCCATTACCTTTGACAATAATAATTTTTTTATGGTTGTAATATTTCTGAAGTAATTATGTTCCTACAAAAGCTAGCTAGAAGTCCTAATGCTAGTGCTATAAATATGGCTTTCACAAAACATATTAGAAATGCTCTCATCCTTAAAACGTGAAGCCTCTATCCCTAGCAAGTTAGAAGACGATTGGGAGCCCATCCTTAAAATGAAGGTGAATTATTTTGATTGTAAGTCTTTATGTGATCTTGGTTCTAGAATCTCTGTTACGCCTAAGAAACTTTATGATATGCTTGATTTACCACCTTTGGAACACTATTATTTGGATGTTCGCGTTGCTGATAATGCTAAGAAGAAATCTTTGGGGAGAGTTGATGATGTTTTTATTATGGTTAAAAATAACCTTGTCCCCGTTGATTTTATTGTTATGAATATTGAATGCAATGCTTCTTGTCCTATTGTTTTGGGAAGACCTTTTCTTAGATCTGGTGGTGCTATTACTGATATGAAAGAGGGGAATATTAAATATCAATTCCCACTCAAGAAAGGTAGGAGACACATTCCTAGGAAGAGAACGAAGCTACCTTTTGATTCTATTATTAGAACAAATTATTATTTGGATGCTTCTTCAATTGAAAATACCGTATTCTTTATTTCTGTGCCTAGCTGAAAGGCGTTAAAGAAAAACACTCTTGGGAGATAATCCATGTTTTATTTCTGCATTTTTTTCTTTTGTTTTCTTTAAGTCAAGGTGTTGTTTACTTCTGTAGCAACTCCTTTGTATCTTTAATTTCTCGAATTGTTGTGCGAAGTAAAGTCTCTAGTGAAAAGTTGATGCTAAATTTGGATTTACATGAACAGATTTTTGTTGCCCACCGTTTAATTCGCCATAAATTCCAAAAAAATCGGAACATCCTGAAAAATTTTGTGCGTGAACATTTGATATGTACGCAACATTTCTTAGTTCTGAGTTTTCCGATATGAGCAACGTAGGTGCCTTGAAAAAATTCGTCTTTACAAACTATTCTAGTTTTGATAGATCATGCCTTTTATTTGGCATTTTCTCTTTTACTATGTTAAGTGGATTTCTTTGCTCCACAAAACATCAGTGGCTATAGCTATTAGAAAGTATTGGTAATGCTTGTGTCCATACATACATGTGAGTTTTTGGTTATGCGCTAACCATCTGATGAGAATTACTTCGAGTTTGGTGTGAAGGAAGTTTTCAAGGGTTAAGAGAAGAGGATGATATAATCTGATAAAAAAGAGTGGGTGATGCCCCCGTGGATCATCCCAGCAAATTTCGAGAAGACTTAAGCGTCTAAGCTTGGGGATGCCCAAGGCATCCCCTTCTTCATCCGCATCTTATCAGGTCACTTCTAGTGAAACTATATTTTTATTCCGTCACATCTTATGTACTCTATTTGGAGCTTCTGTTTGTTTTTTCTTTTCTTTTATTTTCTTTAATAAACTTGATTGGATCCTAGCATTCTTGTGTGGGAGAGAGACTCTATCCGCGTTTTCATATGAATACTCGTATTGTTCATTCATTATCTAGCAGCTGCAATTCTTTTAGCTCGTGTTTGTCATGCATCTCTTATTCAGAGCTGTTAGTTCTTGTAGAGTAGTACTCTATTGTTTTATTGATAAATTATTTGGAGAGTTTGTGTTGAAATAAATTGATTGGTGTTCGAGGAGAATAAAATATTTCATACTTATAATGGTGCAATAGGAAGGTTGTTTAGACTGTGGCTTAGAGTTTAACATGTCATGTTAGATATCATTTAAATTCTATGCTTAGTAGTTATTGATGTAGCATGTCTCAAATATCTTAGAGTGCTTAGTATGTCACTGAAAGAAATCATGAGTTTTTTTTATCATATCGATGCTGAAATATGGGATGGGCTTTTAGCTCATTAGAAAATTTCTATTTAATCCCTAAGGCCCATGCATCCATAGTAAGTGGTGGGAGTTTATTCCTATATTGCTAGTTGGGAGAGTTTTACACCAGTTTATAAGGCGAGCTCTCTCCCCACTAGTGTGAGTTGGTATGAAGAGGGAGGAGATGTGGAGGTGTTCCACACGCGCGCTCCTCCTCCTCCGCTGCCCGCCTCACCCCGTCACGACACGTCACGATGCACCGCGGCTTGCGGGAATTAGCCGAGCCGATGCCTTTATTTTGGCAGTCGGAGACGGAGAGTCAACAGACATGCCAATAATATGAGACGTCATATTGATTGTTGTCTATTGCATCACATTTATTTTGGTAACTGCCGCAACCAGTAAAACGCCGCATTGATCACGTGGTAACCGCGCGAAGTAAAATGGCACATTGATTACGTGGTAACAGCTGTAATAAACGCCAATTTAATTGGTAAGTTGACTATTCTCCTACCCGGCCGTGCCTATATATTGAGGGCGCAGGACGGACACAGATACACAACTCATACGCTCTGCGCCCATTGTCATTCCTCTCTGTTGCTGCCGCCGGTGATCTTATCCTGTCTACCGCGTACATGGCCGACGAGAGAGCAGGCCTCCGAAACCCCGCCTCTCCAGATCCTGTACGGGAGAGGGTCGATTAGATTTTTGGGACCGTCTCCTACGTGACTGCTCGCTGCCGTACGTCTACTTCGACTACTACTGCATCGCCATCATCGTCAACATGTCCGCCGAAGGTTAACGCGTTGCCGCCGCCGAGGACGCCACCGCTGCCACCGAGGCCGCCTCTGCTGCTGCTACCACCGCCACGGCTACTACCTATTGGCCGACCGCAGGTTATAACACGTTTATCCCTGTCCTTATTATTTCCATGTGTGCAATACTAGTAGTTTGCGTAGATTTATCTACTATAATTCTAGTATGTAGGAACATGGTTCAATATAAGTATGTTTACGTTATGTTCATGATTCATACTTGGATTAATTTAATCTGTAAATTGCCTAAATTATTAACAATCCAAAACCTAATATGTGTAAGCAATTTTCGATTCATGGTTCTGCTACAGCACTGAAACCAGACCCGTTTATGGGGACGTACTTTAAGCGTTGACAGACCAAAACAATCTTATGGCTCACGGCTACGAACTTGTTCTGGGTCGCCGGTGTCACTCCCACAGGAACGATTACTCCTGAACAGGAGAAGGCGTTTAGGGATGCCACCGTCGTCTTTATTGGATGCGTTCTAAGCGTGATCGGAGATAAGTTTGTTGACCCATATTTACATATGCGGGTTGCCATGGACATGTAGGAGGCGCTCGAATCCAAATTCGGCGCAACCGATGCTGGCAGCGAGATGTACAGTATAGAGCAGTTCCATTACTACAGAATGGTTGAAAACGGTTCTGTATTGGAGCAGACTCATGAGATACGGTGCATCGCTAAGGATCTTGAAATTCTCAAGTCTGTGCTACCAAGCAAGTATGTCGCGGGATGCATAATCGCCAAGCTGCCTAATTCCCGGAGGAACTTTGCCATTACTCTGAACATCAGAGGTGTGAATTCTCAGTAGAGGATGTCATCGGCCATCTGAGTGTTGAGCAGAATTCGACGGCAAAGGACTCGTATGGAAAAGGGAACGAAGGGACTTCTGCGGCCAATATGGTACAGAAGAACTACAACTCCCACAAGAACAAGGCGAGGACTGGTGTCCAGCAGAATACCGACTTCAAGAAGAAGGGTAAGAAGACCTTCAAGAAGGATAAAAAGAAAGATCGTTGTTTCACTTGTGGTTCACTGGAACACTGGGCTATGAAGTGCCCAAAGAAGTACATGAAGCCAGGACAGGATTACAAGGATGTCAACATGATTGTGAGCAACAATGAGAATGGGGCATCTGGGTATGTTAATTTGTTTACTGTATTTTCAGTTTTTCAGTCTACTGATTGGTGGATTGACATAGGTGCAAATATTCATGTGTGTACTGACATCTCATTGTTTTCTTCTTATCAGGTCACAAGGAACGGGTTCGTATTTATGGGGAACGGCGCAAGTGCTTTTGTACTTAGTGTTGGCATGGTCGATCTGAAATTTACTTCGGGAAGGATCGTGCAGCTCAAGACTGTGCAGCATGTCCCCGCCATCAAGAAGAATCTCGTTAGTGGCTCCCTTCTATGTAGAGAAGGATTTAAGTTGGTTTTTGAGTCCAATAAAGTAGTTGTAACGAAATATGGACTGTTTGTTGGAAAAGGGTATGAGTGCGCAGGTCTGTTCCGCTTTGCCCTCGCTGATTTCTGTAATAAAGTCGTGAACAATATTCATTCGAGTGTTGATGAAACAGAAGTTTGGCATTCACGTCTTTGTCACGTTGGTTTCAGTTGCATGACGCGGTTAGCAAAATTAAATTTAATTCCATGTTTCACTTTATCCAAAGGTTCTAAGTGTCATTCGTGTGTGCAAGCAAAGCAACCTCGTAAGCCTCATAAGGCTGCGGAGGAGAGACACTTGGTGCCATTAGAACTCATACATTATGATCTCTATGAGATGAATGGTGTGTTGACTAAAGGTGGAAAGAGATAATTCATGACGTTAATAGACGATTCCACTAGGTTTTTCTATGTATATATGTTAAACACTAAACATGAGGCTCTACACTACTTCAAAATCTATAAGGCAAAAGTTGAGAATCAACTTGAAAAGAAAATTAAACGAATCCGGTCAGATCGTGCTGGAGAGTATTTCTCTAATGAGTTTGATTCTTTCTATGCGGAACATGGTATTATTCATGAGAGGACGCCTCCCTATTCACCTCCGTCCAATTGGGTTGCCGAACGGAAAAACCGTACACTAACAGATTTGGTTAACGCCATGTTAGATACATCGGGTTTATCCAAGGCATGGTGGGGGGAGGCTATATTGGCATCATGTCATGTCCTGAATAATGTTCCGACGAAAGATAATGAGGTCACTCCCTATGAGCAATGGGAGAAGAGAAAAACAACACTCTCGTACATACATGCTTGGGGCTGTTTGGCGAAAGTCAATGTGCCGATCCCCGAAAAGCGTAAACTTGGACCAAAGACCGTGGATTGCGTTAATTTGGGATACACTAAGATTAGCGTTGGCTATTTCTAGTAGTGAAATCTGAGGTACCTAACGCGAAGGTCGGTACGATTATGGAGTCTAAAGATGCTACATTCTAGACAGGAATCAGAGGAGACTCCCGAGCCTGCCATTCCTATGGAATATTATGAACAAACACATGATGAGAATCCTGGGAAGGATGACAAGGAAACCCTTGGTAGAGGCAAGAGACAGAGGACTGCAAAGTCCTTTGGTGATGATTTCCTTGTGTACCTTGTGGATGATACTCCCACTTCTATTTCAGAAGCTTATGCATCTCCAGATACTGAATACTGGAGAGAAGCGGTGCGTAGCGAGATGGATTCCATCATGGCTAATGGAACGTGGGAGATCACTAAACGTCCTTATGGCTGTAAACCATTAGGACGTATGTGGGTGTTCAAAAAGAAGCTTAGGCCCGATGGTACGATTGAAAAGTACAAGGCTAGACTTGTGGCCAAGGGTTACTCCCAGAAAGAAGATGAAGATTTCTTCGATACTTGTTCACCTGTGGCCAGACTGACCACCATTCGAGTATTACTCTCGTTCGCGGCCTCGCATGGTCTTCTCGTCCATCAGATGGATGTTAAGACGACTTTCCTAAATGGAGAGTTAGACGAGGAAATCTATATGCAACAGCCAGAGGCTTTGTGTTAGATGGTCAAGAAGGAAAGGTGTGTAAGTTACTGAAATCTTTATATGGGATGAAACGAGCACCTAAGAAATGGCATGAGAAGTTCAATACAACTTTAGCAACTGTTGGCTTTGTTGTTAATGAAGCTGAAAAATGTGTATACTATCGCCATGGTGGGGGCGAAGGAGTTGTACTGTGTTTGTATGTTGATGAAATACTGATATTTGGGACCAACCTCAAAGTAATCAATGAGGTTAAGTCGTTTCTATCCCAAAACTTTGAGATGAAAGATCTTGGTGTGGCTAATGTTATTTTGAACATCAAGCTATTGAGAGACAATGAGGGTGGGATTACACTTCTGCAATCCCATTATGTAGAGAAGGTTTTGAGTCGTTTTGGATATTCGGACTACAAAATTTCTCCAACACCATATGATCCTAGTGTGCGGATTCGAAAGTTTGAAGGCACAACTAAGGATCAGCTGAGGTACTCTCAAGTAATTGGTTCACTCATGTACCTAGCTATCGCTACGAGTTCTGACATCATGTTTGTTGTGTGCAAATTAAGCCGGTTTGTTTTCAATCCGGGTGATGTGCGTTGGCATGCTGTAGAAAGAATTATGTGCTATCTGAAAAGTACCGTGAACCATGGACCTCACTATAGTGGATATCCTTCGGTACTTGAAGGGTATTGTGATGCGAATTGGATCTCGGATGCTGATGAGATGAAAGCCACAACGGGGTATGTGTTTACCCTTGGAGGTGATGCTGTTTCCTGGATGTCTTGCAAGCAAATGATCTTAACGAGATCAACAATGGAAGCATAATTAACAGCATTAGACACGTCTAGTGTCAAAGCAGGATGGCTTCGAGATCTTTTGATGGACTTGCCTGTGGTTGAAAAGCCAGTACCGGCTATCCTTATGAACTGTGACAATCAAACAGTATTTGTCAAGGTGAAGAGTTCAAAGGACAATGCACAGTCCACAAAGCACATAAAAATGAGATTAAAAGTTGTCAGATATTTAAGAAACTCTGGAGTGATAGCGGTGGATTTTATCCAGTTGGCTAAGAATCTGGAAGATCCCTTTACTAAAGGGCAATCACGTGTTGTGATAGAAAGTGCATCGAGGGAGATGGGTATGAGACCCACATGAGTTGCCATGGTATTAACCCAACCTATGTGATCGGAATACCGTGAAGTGGGAGCTGGGAAAACAAGCTAGTGGTTAACTGTGGAGAGTAATTTTTACTAACCCACTCCACTGGAGATGCAGTACTCTCAAAAACTGTATGGCAGATTGACTTTTGTCTTAATGTGTTCCAAGGCTTGTATAAGCAAGATGCTATCCTACAGAGCGATCTTTGGAGGAACACACCTATATGAGCCTAACTGCTGGTCACAGTCTATAAGATTGGGTGATATCTAATCAGTTCATTAATAGGCCAGGAGTATGACTAATATGCTCCACCTGACGGGTCAGCCTTCGGCAGCCTAGTACTTGCAAGAAATTTAGTGAAACTATTTTACTCCAAACTGATAATTCAAGGCATAGTCCATTGTTCAGTTGTGATGTAGTGTAGCTATTTGTTCTAGGTTGAAGTTCAACCTTGACGGGTCTCCACTGAAAATGTCGGTATATAAAAACAGTGATTGGAACAGAGGACAACACCATGGGTCTTTGGGATCTGGTGGAGGATTGCTGAAATTTGGGATGTGCCTTTAGCCCATTAGGCAACTTCTATTTAATCCCTTAGGCCCATGCAGCCATAGCAAGTGGTGGGAGTTTAGTCCCATATTGCTAGTTGGGAGAGTTTTGCACCAGTTTATAATGTGAGATCTCTCCCCACTAGTGTGAGTTGGTATGAAGAGAGAGGAGTTGTGGAGGTCTTCCACACGCGCGCTCCTCCTCATCTGCCGCCCGCCTTGCCACGCCTCGCCTCCTCATGACACGACACGTCACGACGCGCCGCGGGTTGCGGGAATGAGCCGAGCTGATGCCTTTATTTTGGCAGTCGGAAATAGACACGCCATTAATATGAGACGTCATATTGATTGTTGTCTATTGCGTCACATTTATTTTGGTAACAGCCGTGCGCAGTAAAACGCCGCATTGATCACGTGGTAACCGCGCGCCGTAAAACGACGCATTGATTACGTGGTAACGGCTGTAAACGCCAATTTAATTTATGAGCTGACAGTTCTCCTACCCGGCCGTGCCTATATATTGAGGGCGCATGGCGGACACAGATACACACCTCATACGCTCTGCACCCATTGTCATTCCTCTCTCTGTTGGTTCCGCCGGTGATTCCATCCCGTCTACCACGTACACGGCCGACGGGAGAGCAGGCCTCTAAAACCCCGCCTCTCCGTATCCTGTATGGGAGAGGGGCGATTAAGTTTTTGGGGAGCGTCTCCTACGCGACTGCTCGCGGCCGTACGTCTACTTCGACTACTACTGCATCGCCATCATCTTCAACATGTCCACCGAAACTGAACGCCCTGCTGGTGCCGCCGAGGCCGCCACCGCTGCCACCGAGGCCGCCTCTGCTGCTGCTGCCGCTTCTGCTACTGCTGCCGCCACCGTGGCTGCCGCCTCTGCTACGGCTACTGCTAATTGGCCGACCGCAGAGTATGACACGTTTATCCCTGTCCTTATTATTTTCATGTGTGCAATACTAGTAGTTTGCGTAGATTTATCTACTATAAATTTAGTATATAGGAACATGGTTAAATATCAGTATGTTTACGTTATGTTCATGAGTTATATTTGGGTTAATTTAATCTGTAAATTGCCTAAATTCTTAACAATCGTAGCCTAGTTTTGTGGTATTGTCCTTTGAATGCTTTATTTCGTTCACATGGCGCATGATTACACCATGTTATGACTACAAACCAGTCACCTTTAGCCTCTATGAGCATTTAGTTTTTGATTTGTAATATCATTTATGCTTTTATTAATAATGTTTTGTCCCTATGCATGATTATGGCCATTATTTCTCTCTTAATTTGTGCTTCCAATCTCTTGCCAGTCTTCACCTGTACTGAGTATGAGCTCTACTCGTGCATCCAATTCCCAAAAACCAAAATTTACGAAATGTGTCCGCCATACCAACCTATATGTGGTATTTAACCGCCACTCCAAAGTAAATTTTCATGATCTACCTTTAAAAACTTCAAAATTATACCAATTTTGTGCTCTGTATTAGCTCATGGGGACGTAGGTAGACGGTCTTTATTTCACTTTTTGATTAGACTTTACACACCTAGACTCGTGGCACATCCGCTTATCCAATTTGCTAGAATGGCTGGCAACGGGCACTAGTGGAAACAGGGGCATTAGTCCCGGTCCGTAAGCCCCATTTGTCCCGGTTGTGCAACCGGGATGGGGCATCCGGGACAAATACCCCTCCCCCATTGGTCCCGGTTGTGCCAGGACCCGGGACAAATGGGGCTGACCACGTGGCTCGTTAGCTGGACCCTGGCCAGGGCTATTAGTCCCGGTCCTCAATACGACCCGGGATGCATGCCCCTTCTGCCGCGGCAGAATTTTTATGATTTGTGTTAATTTGGGCCCTCCCCGGACCTCCCGGATCCCATGAGAAGAGAGGTGCCCCGGTGGCCCTTCCCCGGACCTTCCGAATCCCACGAGAAGAGAGGAGCCTCGGTGGACCCTCCCTGGAGCTTCCGGATCCCACGAACGAATAATTAATACATATATAAAGCAGAATAAGGAACACTTATATTACGGAAGCAAAGTATATCGAGCATATTACATGACGGATGGAGTGTATTACAAAATCAAATTCAGTTCCAACTGGGGCTATAGTACTCTCCATTTACGTTTAGGGCCTCTGCATCTAAGAAGCCCGCAATTTCCTCCTGAATTGCTCGTATGCGGCCCCTTGGTAGAAGACCGTCCCGAAGCCGTTCGATCTAATATAAAGAAGAGTGGTCAATATATATTAATGAAACTAAGTAACTAAAATAGATGGTGATAACAAGAATTGACGACTAACGTACATGAAGTTGCTTTAAATTTCTGCCCTTGGGACATGTCGTCTGACGAATGAACTCGCAAACGTAGTATCCACACAAGTGATTCCCGTCTCCTTGTTGCAAGAACTTACGAGAACATGATTTCAATCAAAATAATAATAAACTAGACATGATAATGGTATCGACACTAGAATCAAGGAGATGCTCGCGGATCTAGATAGTACTTACTTGCACAACATCAAATGTAAGCTTTGATTTCCATTCACCCTTGGCCTTTTTATGACCTCTTCCAAACGCTACCCGAGAAAAAAAGAATAAAAAGAGTTAGTAATTACTTGATATCCGAAAATAAAACAAAGTAGTCGATATAGTGCCATATATAAATACTAAAATTAATAAAGATTGAAATTACCGCTGGATCATTTCCTGCATGTCAGCCCACATCGCTAGGGGTTTACGTTTTGGGTCCATTACCATTACTTTTTCTTTGTCAATTTCGAAGATTAGCAGAATATAGTGGAAGCTGCGCACGCCGAACTCATAAATTATACAGTGAACATCGAGTAAGGAAAACAGAATGTTTACAACACAGTAACACTAACCCGAAGTTGTAAGGAAATAGTATTTCCCGTCGGTGTTGGTGAAACACTATTGCCCTCAGAATATTATTTTCTGTATCCTTGGCAGTCTGAAGAGTCTTTTCATAAACAATATTTGGATCAATGAACCCAATATCATAGATTCCACCTCTTTTGCATTCGAGAATCTTCATTCTGCAATTATAATATATGAGTGTACTATATAGGCACTAGTGTTTCTTACAGACAATAGGCACTAAGGACAGCTTTGTCGAGGGCCTGTTGCTGGTATAACTGAAACAATTCGTCAAATTGAATCATAACCAATCCATCTCCATACCCATAGTGCTCGTCCTTAACACTGAGACATATCCAGTCCTGAGATTTCTCAGTGGCTTCCATATACCAACCATGCACTCTTCGCATTTTCGTTGGTAGATCCTTTATCTCCTCGGGTTTGACGAGAGGCTTCCCGTACGTGTATTTGTACGCACATTCAGCTTCGGGGAAGTAGTCTATTGTTTGCATATACTCAGCAATGGACAAACCCGCATCAGCTGCCTTGTCTGTGTACGGTGTTATAAACTTCGGATCAATTTGCTCATCAGCAATATTAGTGCTCGGCCCCACCTGGGTATTGGAAATCACTTTAAGCGTGGACGTGGATTGTTTTTTCTGCTCTTCGAGTTGGGCAACTGATTTTCCCCTTTTCCCGCTTGCGCTACTACTATTCATCGACCGCACCATTTCCTGGTGTGACTTCAGAATAGAGCGGTCATAGTCAGATGACAGACTCGGCTCGGGTTGATGAAGAGTCTTCACCATTTTCTAAGCTCGTTCTATCTCTTCTTAGGTCTCGGGGAAATCTGCCTTTTTCTTCTTCTTCCGCTTCGATTTCCACGCCTCGTATTCGTCCTTTGCGATTTTCTGGTTTTCCTCGGGAGTATAATCGTAAGGTAACTTGGGTACCTCCTTTGGTACCTTCGAGAGGGGTGACCGTTGATGTTTGGGTGATATTTTACGTTTCGGCAGAAACTTAGTGGGTGGAGAAGCTGACGCAGCGGCGTAGGCGACCGCGGTGGAGATGTGCACGGCGTAGGCGACCGCGCTGGAGACGGCATGCATGGCGAAGACGACCGCGTTGGAGACTTTTGCGCTGGAGAATGGCGAGGATTCGATGGCTTTACCGTCTGATTTGGGAGCACAATGCATTCATTTAGCCATAGAACGGCCAAGTTCTTGGCTTCTCCGAGTTCAGTCAACTCCTCGTCTTCACCTTCAGGGAAATCAAGCTTTACCCGCTCGAATCCGTTGACAACTTCATCGAACCCAACAACAATGTAGCCCCGTGGAACCGGAAGACTATGGTGAGTTGGTTCGTTGCCAATTGGTAAGGCATAGCCGGCCGCCGCCTTGATGGTTATATTGACGACCTTGAGCTCACAGGTTGTCATCTCCGTGATATCATCCACCGGGTGAATCATCGGCGGTGCATCATCACCCGGTAGCTGCGTGGATGCAACACTGCTTTTGCGATGAGAATGTGTGGTGTTGGTAGCCTCGACTTCACCTTCTACCATGTGTAGTGATGCGCCGGTCAACACTATTTGCTGGCTAAGTGTGTTAATTTGGTCCTGCTGCTTCTTTGCTACATCCTGCGTCAGCTTTATCGGTTCTCCAGTTTGCCTGAGTCTCTGCTTTAGCTGCCTCCGCGTCCTTTCTACATTGACGGCTTCTATCGGGGTATATCTTTTTGTTGTCGTCGAACCCATTTTTCCACGGAGGATTGCCTTCTACGGCTCGTGTACGCCCTACGTGTTCCTTATTCCCGAGGGCGCGTGTGAGCTCGTTGTTCTCTCTATCTGGCACGAACTTCCCCTCTTTAGTGTACTGTATTGCGGTTCTCAGCCTCTCTATGGGTAGAGGACTCTCTTTATGCCTTAGGTTATAGATTGTTTTTCCTTCTGCGTCCAACGTGCCCCCATGCCCGTAGAACCATGACCTTGTCCGCTCGACCCACAAAAACGGCTCGGGAGTGATCCCCAGCTGAATTAGGTCTTTCTCCCATTTTTCCCACTTGGGACTGGAACCCTTGTAGCCACCTTGCCCCATAACATGGTGATATACCTTTTTGGCGGCGTATTTCTCATTTGTTTTTGTCCTTTCCAGTTCATTCTCTGACAGCTTGTACTTCACGAAATCTGCCCATATGGGTTTTATTTTCTCACACCCTTGAGTGAAATCTGGAGTCTTGTTTTTCTTAACATAGTCAAGGTTCAATCTTTTCTTCCAGTTTTTGAATTGCTCGGCCATCTTTTTCAGGGTCCACGCCTTGACCTTTTCCCGTATCTCTTTTTTCATTTTAGTAACATCGGCCTCATTCACATCCGCTTCATTCTCGTCCACCTTCGGCAAGGGTAAGTTGAAATTAGACAAGATCTTCGAGAAAATATGTTCTTTGGCTATTTTGCTGACATATGAAATTCCTTGTTTCCGCGGATCTTTTGGCTGATTCCACTCATGAACAGTGATCGGGATGTGATCCCTAACTAGCACTCCGCATTTCTTCACAAATTTTTGGGCAACATCAGCGGGAAGCTCGGGTGCGCCGTCTGCTGTGATCTTGTCGATCCTATATCTTTCTGTATCTTTTAACTTCTTTGTTGCGCCTCGTTTAGTCTTTTTTCCGGTTGATATGCTTGAACCGGATGGATAAAAATATAAAGAATGTTAATACATGTATATAGACAACGGATGCTTCATTAATTAACATATCTATATATGCACCTCGGAGCCGGTCTTTGTAATTTGTACGGCTCCACCGGAGCCGTCGGCTGCTCCCATATCGGAGCCGTCGGCTTCTCCCTCACCGGAGTCGTCTCCCTGGGTGAGCTCCGGATCTCCCTCACCGGAGTTGTTCATCCACTGGCTCACATCGGTATCTACGTCGGCCCCGCGGATGAAACCCTCGAGCAAGTTTTCGGCATCTTCGTCTCTTGGCTCCATACTATACAAAAAGAGTAATTATATGTTTGATATCCATTTCGTCAAAATTGCTTATAGATAATAACTAATGATCAATTATTTTCATCAAAATTGCCTATAGATAATACACAAAAAGAGCAACATATTCATGAAATATTCAAACGTATGATAATACGCATCCATAGATAAGGGTAGTCATAGCTCACGTGGTTAAATTTTCTAACATTCCTAACATGCATTCTTAAATTTCTAACACTAATTTAGTTAAATTTTCTAACATTTTTAAATTTCCTAACATTTCTAACATTTACTATGTCAATTCTAAGAAATCTAAAATTCCTAAGTCTAATCTAAAATTTCTAACATTCATAACTAATGATTCTAACATTTCTAACACTAATAAATAACTAAAAACAAAAACAGCAATTAAGTAACAAAAAGGAAAAAAAAAGGGGAAAAAGCCCCTAGTTAGGGCGAGATGGAGGCAGGGCCTTACCTCCGGCGCGGGGCAGCGGCGGCGGGGGGGGGGAGTGGAGGCCCGACGGGATCAAGGGGCGGCGGCGCGACGGGATCGAGGGGCGGCGGCGCGACGGGATCGAGGGCGGCGGCGCGAGCGGGCTGGCAGCTCGAGGGGCGGCTCGAGACGGATGGTTGTGCTTGAAGTTACGAGTCGGGTAATGCTAAGTTGCATCGGGGGCGGCGCTCGCGGACTGGCGGCAGCGCGACGACGGGATCGAGGGGCGGCTCGCGGGGCAGCGGGACGGAGGAGTGCGGCGGCGGGGTAGGGCGGCGCGCGAGGGGGGCAGTGGCGGCGCGGCGGCGGAGTGCGGCGACGGAAAAAATGGGTAGCCTGCGGCGTCGGTTCGTCCCTGGGCGCGGTTCTGTGGCCATCCGGGACGGTGACGTGTATATATTCATGGCCATCCGTCCCGGGTGGTGGCAAGAACCAGGACGAAAGGCCCCTTTAGTCCCGGTTGGTGGCAGCAACCGGGACGAAAGACCACCGTCCAGATGCTTTTTTTGGCAGGGCGCGCCAAATGTTTTAGCGCCAAAATTTCAATATTGTTTGAATATGCACATGAATAACTTCTATATACTTTCGAATTTGAAAAAAAATCAACATGAAAATTGCTTGAATTTGCCTAAATTAAATCTGTTTTCTGTTTACCTAAATAGTTATTCAAACTATTAACTATTTTACTATTTACATTCAAATCCGTTTTCTGGTTGCTAAGTGCATATATACATACCAAATGCACGACATAACGTATGCTGGCGTATTCTGTTATTTTGTATTTGGTCGATGAACTGACCGGTGTATGAAGGTGGGCTATACATAGGGTCCTCTGACTCACAAAGTGCTAGATCCAACGGCTAACAACCGCTCGAAAGAAACACAGCGTAGCCCTGATCGAACGGCTCACAACAGCTCGAAAGAAACACACTCCTGATCCAACGACTCACAAGCGCTTGAAAGAAACACACGATCCGTGTGATTCTATCTGATTGGTCCAAACGAAACCCGAACCATTTCGTCCCGGTTGGTAAAACAGGCCGGGACTAAAGGGATATGTTTTCTTCTCACTATATATATGTATGCATTGCCACACCATTGACATAAACACATACAAACTGACCACTCTCTCATGGCTTCTACCGTACCCACTCTAACCTTCATCCAGGCGAAGGCTCTTTCCGCCTCGAACTACCCCTGCCCACCCGGCTACAGCGTTCCCGCCGGTTGGATGCTGAGCGCCGGAGGAGTGCCGGTCGCTCCTCTTCCTCAAGGTGTGGCGCGTTGGGCGGCCATCAAGAACCACTACCACCACGAGCTCACGCCGGAGCAGCGGAGGAATCCCAGTTGGAATCCTGACTACCGTCCTACTTGGGACGCCTTCTTCATTAATCGGCGTGAGAGTGCGCTCGCCAGGTACGAGGAGAACGGCCCGCCTCCTTCGAACTTCAACGAGACCGGTTGTCGGTTGTGGTGGAGCGGCGGATGGACTCTTCAGAGCGTCATGAACTATATCAGGGCTGGCGATAACCCCCGCCTGCGCTACCCTCACGCCCAGTCCTGGAGTCGTGATCCTCCGAGGGAGTCCAGAGCACCGTCCGACGATAGTGACGACGACGGCGGCGACTACGACAACTATGAGTCGGAGTATTATAGGCCTAGGCAGGAGTATGACTAGTTAGAATATCGATGCACTCTGGCCATTATGTACGGCCTTGTTTATTTAGATCTATGCTCTCCGTTTAGATTTAGATCCAATCTTGCCATTATGTGTACTGCGCCTTGTTTATCTATCGAAATGCATGTCCCCCTCTTTTTAACGTCTATCGAAATGTCATTAGTCGTCTGAATCCAACCAATCAGGAAGAATCACACGGAAAACAGAAAACAGACGCGCTAGCACGCCGCTGTTTCCCGGAATATAACAAATTATTTTATTAAACAGCCAACAGAAAACAAACGCGCTAGCGCGCTACTCCTCGTCCTGGTCGTCGTCGTCGGTGACCTCCTCCTCGTCGTCGGAGGTGCATGATGGTATGTCCGACATAGGCCCCCACCTCGGATTGTCGGAGGCCCAGACTTCGCCGGCGTGGTCGGCCCGACGGAGCTCTTGCAACGCCTTCGTCCTCGCCCCCCGAGCGGCATCTAACTCGAGGTGGCGTTCGAGGCGCCGCTCTTCCCGCTCAGCCGCGCGGGTCTGCCATAGCTCCTCGTCGGCGCTCTCCTCACCCGGATTGTTCCAGTAATACTCGCGGACCACGCGGTCGTCCCTGGCATCGACTAGGCCCTGAAACGCGCGGTGCCTGAGGTGGCGGTGGTCGGCGGCAGTGACGATCTGCGGCGTCGGCGCCCTGGCCTCCGCTTCCCAGAGGGTGTGGCAGTCGTTGAAGTTCATCAGCGACCGCTGGCGGCTGAGGCGCCAGGCCGCCGCGTCCCAAGCGCGGGCGGCCTCCGCCGCCGTCGCAAAGGAGCCGAGGGGGATGTGTTCGTCCCCGCAGCGGATATTCGCGGTGAACATTCCGTTCTGCCGTGCTCGGATGCCGCGGAAACCGGTGGTGTTGTTCCTCCTCGGAGGCATGGTGGTGGCACGATGGTGTGTGGAGAGGAGAAGACGCTCGAGGCGCGGCAGTTTATACCGCGCATTCGTGGTCACGCGTCACAACTCCCGCGCCACGCGGCAGGACTCCCGTGCCATGAGGTACAATACAAACTAACACCCACCTCTCTCTCACTCCCCCAAGCAAAAAAAGGGAAGGGGGCTGTGAGGCCGCATTTGTAGGGGAAGGAACATTGGTCCCGGTTTGGGGAATGATCCGGGACCAATGCCCATGCTCGTGCCACGTGGCATGTGGCTAGGGATTGGTCCCGGGTCGTGCCACGAACCGGGACCATTGTCTCCCCACGAACCGGGACAGATGCCCCCAGGTGGTTTCTGCTGCCTCGGGCACACGAACCGGGACCAATGCATGGCACTTGTCCCGGATTTTCGTGCAACCGGGACAGATGCCCCCTGGCCCCCTGGACGAAAGGGGTTGTTTCCACTAGTGGGGTTGCCCAGCCCCAAATTTGGTTACTACAAAATTCTCTTTACACTCTTTGCCCCTGATTTATCAGTTAAGAAACGTTCATAAGGATGTAAACAAAAGAGAAGAGGGATGATCTACTGACCCTAGTAGAAAGGACATCATTCAATAGGATCCGCTCTTGTAAAGTATAGTTAACTTGTGACTTAATTTATTGTTTGTTTACCATTCGTTGACATAGACATACACCTCTCTCAAAATTGTTTCAATACCTCTATTTTAATCAAATAAAAAGCTCTAACACATGAGTAATCCCTGTTTCCCTCCACGAAGGGCCTTTCTTTTACTTTTATGTTCAGTCTTCATCTTCAAACTTAATGCACTAATTAAGAGAGTATAGTTGTCATTCTGAGTATAATGTGCATCACTCGCAAAATTTATTATTGATTGATTCATGATTATGTTATTGTTATTTCTCAAATTATTTTTATCTAGTCGCCACTTGAACTTTAAAGGTGTCCTGGCAGCTATCACTTAAAGGACAAGCGGAATACCCTATGTTTTCTTTATTCTCGAAACAAATGTATAACTTTCAGTGCATTATTATTAATGATATTTTGTTTGAGTTACTTTTCATGTTGCAACGTAGTTGCTAAGTTACATTGTTAGAATTATATCTATCATGCCTATGTTTAGAGTACTTTGATCTCAGCTTACAATGCTTTGACAATAATGATGATCAAGATTGTGTTGGTAGCATGTCACCTCCGACATTATTTTCTTTTTATCATTTTACCTACTCAAGGACGAGTAGAACTAAGCTTGGGGAGGCTTGATACGTCTCCAATGTATCTTATCGTTTTACCTACTCGAGGACGAGTAGGAATAAGCTTGGGGATGCTTGATATGTCTCCAATGTATCTATAATTTCTGATTTTCCATGTTGATATTGTGCCAATTGCTACATGTTTTCGATAAACTTCATAAAATTTTATGCATTTTCTGGGACTAACCTATTGACAAGATGCCACAGCACCAGTTCCTGTTTTCTGCTATTTTTTGGTATTAGAAAAGTTGTTATGGAAATATTCTCGGAATTGGACGAAACAAAGACCAAAGTACCTATTTTGCTGTCACGTACACAAAGTCCGGAGGAGACCCGGAGGGGGGCACCCATGCGGCCATACCATAAGGTGGAGCGCCCCCTAGCCGCGCCAACACATGGTGTGGGCCCCTCGGGTTCCCACTGACATCGCCCTTTCGCCTATTTAAAGTCTTCCTCGGGGAAACTCTAAACACCCGAGCCTCCATCCACGGAAAGTTCCATAGACGCCATCATCGTCAACCCTAGTTCTGGAGGGTTTTGAAGCTCTCCCCGGCACTCTTCCGGGAGGGGAAATCATCACCGGAGGGCTCTACATCACCATGTCTGCCTCTGGAGTGATGCGTAAGTAGTTCATCCTTGGACTACGGTTCAATAGAAGTATCTAGATGGTTGTCTCCTCCTTTTGTGCCATCATGTTTAGATCTTATGAGCTGCCTACCATGATCAAGATCATCGTATTGTAATGCTACATGTTGTGTTTGCTGGGATCCAATGAATATTGAATACTATGTCAGGTTGCTTATAGATCTATGATGTTTATGTTATTTGTGATCTTGCATGCTCTCCATTACTAGTAGATTCTCTGGTCAAGTTTATTTGTAACTCCAAGAGGGAGTATTTATGCTAGATAGTGGATCCATGCGTCCACTAATCTGGGAGAGTGACAACAACTTTTAAGATTGTGCATATGCTGTTGCCACTAGGGATAAAACATCAATGCTTTGTCTAAGGATAATTCTACTATACTATTTACATTACGCACTTTACTTAATGCAATAATCTATTGCTTGCAACTTAATACTCAAAGTTTGCTCGGATGACGTCCTAAGGGTGGATCATTAGTCATAGATACAGTTGGATTACGGTCTATGTATCATGTTGTAATGCCCAAATAAATCTCATAGTAGTCATCATGTCATGTATGTGCACTACGGTGCAGCCTCTATTTTTCAATTGTCTAGCTGTATTTTGTTCACCCAACATGTTATTTATCTATTTTGGAGAGTCACCACTAGGGAACTGTGGACCCCGGTCCATTCTTTCACACTGATAATACAAACTACTGCAAGCACTGTTCTGTTTTACTGCCAACATTGTTCTCATTTCATTCACTTCAAACAAACATCATTTTTCACACTATACGTCTAAACCTTTGTGCTCAGCAAAACCGGTGAGATTGACAAACTAACTGTTTCGTTGGGCCAAAGTATCTTGGTTGTGTTATGTTCAGCTTCCATGTTGCTGTTGAGCCTGGTAGTGCGCGCTGCGAATATCAGCCATCAACAATCTTCAGAAGTGATTTTTTTCATCTACTAGTACGATTGAACCTTGGTTTCTTTCTGAGAAAAAATCTTTTTGTTATACTCTTCATGCCCATTAACGGATCAGATTAATTGGTGATCCCGAAGAACTTTGTCTAGTCAAATTTTCTTGTGCTTCCCCTGCTCTACGTTGCGGGCTTGCAGCTGATGTATCATCATGCATGTGCTTGTTGTATTTATACTCTTGGACAACACAATTTTTTTAAGCTTCATGGCAAGGATGGAAAGATGATGCGAGGCTTTGTTCGTCGTGGACATTGCCGTGTCGCATGTAGGACCAAGGTAGGAGGGGGCAGCAATTTTGTTTAGTTATCAACCGTGGAAAATGAATGCGAAGTTGGAAGCTTATTTGCTTGGCATCCGTGTGAGAGTACGACTTGGCGTGACGGTGTGTTGATATGGTTGGGAACTTGGAGGGAGAAAACCAGGGACGGGCAGAGCTGGGGAAATCTATTGCTTCCTTTCGACAAACTGTGAGTTGGCGCGTGGAGTGCGGTGTTTGGCTGGAAACTCTCGTAGCCGCGTGGATTCGTGTAGCCCCCGGGTGAAGGACATTGACGCATAGACGCATCTCATGTAATGTTAAGGGTGCAAAAATGGGACCCACTCATCCTACTTCTAATTCATTTGGGGATTAGTAGTTCATACTTTTGATAAGATTTGTGAAATAAAACTCCCAAAAGCACTATAAGTGAGATCCCACCGTTTCATCCTTATGTAATGTCGTCGCTATCGTGCAAGGTCCCTCTTTTTTCCCACAAATTTGTTCGAGTGTATTTCCAATTGTTGACTACCGCGTGCATCACACTTTTATATTTTTTTGCTGTTTTGAGATGGTGACCAGCAAAATTCCTCGAAAAAATATCATTATTTATGTTTTGTGCGACAAATCAAAATATAAATCCAACCATTTTTCTTATTTATGGTGGTAATATATAATATTTCACCCGTCCTTTACCGCATTCTCCACACATGCATATTAAAACCTTTTTTAATTATAGAAGTAACCCATTCTCGAATAATTACCCGGACAACTTGGAGTTGTTTCGCGTCTGCAAAGTTTCTTTTCTCTCAAAAGAATATGAATGCTGGGAATGTAACCACCTGGAACCCTACTTACTCTTGCTTTTACACGAAATAAACAGTTATATTACTCACGAAAATTTCCATATTACAAATCCGTAGTATAATTTTTTTTTAATATGCTGAGATGCTAAACAGTTCTCTCGAACCGAGGCAGTGTTGAAATAAAATGGGATGTAGGTTCGAATATGGACTATTTTTTTTAGTTAGGATCCAAATGAATTTGGGATCCCTATTATGGTTTCGACCAATCCAAAATGGACTTGGCATCACTGTTATGGTTTTAATCTAACTTTTTACTATACTTCTATGTTGGAAAAAAAGTTAATTAATATTATGAAAATAGTTATAATGAAAATTCAATGAAACCATTTTCACT
The DNA here is from genome assembly GCA_028641055.1 of Alopecurus myosuroides. Classification (NCBI taxonomy): domain Eukaryota; kingdom Viridiplantae; phylum Streptophyta; class Magnoliopsida; order Poales; family Poaceae; genus Alopecurus; species Alopecurus myosuroides. Next base: position 45,566,596 of record CM054058.1, read on the forward strand.
AATAATTTTAAATTTTTTGTATTCACCAAGGTTCAAAGAGTTTGATTGCACCTTCTATAAGTCATGTATTTACAAATGGAGCTAGCCCAGTATCAAGCCTTTTATGTACACTTATCATGATGCATATAATCAAATTTCTATTTTTCTACAATAAACAAAGATCAATTACCAACTCCCACACAAGCGTACAAAATATTAGATTCTTGCGAATGAATCTTAGCTAGACACAAGCAACGTCAATCGTAAATCCACCCGCGGATGTCTCATCACATCGTCATCATTCTTACCTGCCATGTTGTGTCGTTGCTATAGTGTCAATGTTACTCTTTTAATGCTACATTCTTGAAAATCTTGGAAATTACTTGTTAAATTCATACACTAAAAAATCTCTATCGGATTGTTGATATGTCTATAAATGCATTAACATATGATTAGGGGCGTAACTAACTTGATGGACTAATGTGATACTTTGGTTTTTATTATAATTCTGGGAGAAATCCATTGTCACAGAGGACTTCCATAAACATCATATCCTACATCTTAAAACAAAATGATTTCCTATGAAAAAACATAATATCTATTTAATAGAAGATAAATTATTTGCGATAAAATAAACTACAAAAGATGACATGTTTGTAGCTTAATATGTACATGAATGATTATATTTTTATATACTAGATGTAATGGTGTATAATAAAACATGACATACTTTTAGTGACTAAGATCAAGAATGGCTAGGTAAAAAGTTCAGTGTAAATGTACGAGAAGAGTCAAATTTGACTTGATATCGGTCCATAAACTAGTTAGACCAGTGATGAACTTAACTTCTACTCTTGTTAATTGCATTCTTCAAGGGTCCTTTAAGGCCCATGAACTTGTTTGTGTTCAAATCTGATACTCGGCTGCAGTTACCTTCATCAATTAATGAGCATGTTCTTGTTGGTGTATGCCGAGGCTATCGTCACCTCAACGTCCTCGAAAGCTATGCTTTTGCCAAGGATGGTCTCCATGTAGAGTGACAACTCAGAGGTGGAGATCCTAAAATTGTAGTAATTGAGATCTATTAGTGCAAGAGTACACTGATCTAGCAACATCAAGGCTCTTCAGAGGCCCTTTGCGTACACAGTTTCTCCTAAGTAGAACTGACAAATGACGCGTTCTTGTGTTTGGATCCTTAAGTGCTTGTTTAACCAAAACTTTGAGTTAGTACTTGGCTGGTCTTGTGGGTGAGGATTAAGTGCATTTAGTTGAACACAAATTTGGGTATTAGCCAATACTATTGAATACAATTAGATTAAGTAAAAAATTATCTTTTGAAGCAAATAAGGATAACAAGAAATTTTGGTTGACTATGAAGCAGAAAATACGACAAACGGTTTTAAATTGTATATAGAGTTGACAAGTTAAAATTAATTGCATAGTAAAGTTCAATATAATTTAAAGACCTTGAAATCCATGGGTGATTTATGTGTGTAGGTGTTCTCCAACTCGGTTTTGAGCATGAAAACCAGAAGATCCGGTCTACGATATGACTCATCGCCGTATGTACAATGATGTATTCTTGAAGGGTTAGACTAAAAGTTGCATACTTTTAGTTTGTTTCGATTATTTACCATAGGGTTAGTGATATCCTATCGGAGTTTCTGTCGCGCGGCATTCGGTGTAGGGTTATCGATCTTTGTTCTTTTTAGGCTGATTTGTTCGTTTTTTTATAAACACAGTACAAACGCAAACGCTAAAATACATGCGTATACACTCACTCATATGGACGCATACACGTACATACTACCCCTATGAGTACCTCCGAGAGACTGGGCTGGCGGTGCGCCGGCGGGTCTTGAAATGTACGAAGTCACCACAGTCTCCTCCCACCGAAAGAATATTTCGCCTATATGACATACGGGTGTCAAATCTGGTGTTTGAACCCTCATGGGCTGGGGTACAACCACCGTTCCAAATCTGGTGTTGGTTCATGATTTGTTCAGTTTTGATGCTGACTTTGCTTTGTTTATATAATATATAGTCAAGATTATCCTCCTTTTTTGGAAAATAAAAACTAAAACGGACCAAACATGGTGGAACAGCCAAACATGATTCATCTTGGCCGGCCGGGGGACAAGCTTATTATATCAGCAGGAACCAACTAGGTTCCTACACTGCACATACCTTGTTCTTTGGAAGCGGCCGTCCTTGTACCTAATCAATATTTAGTCAAAAATGACCCACGTACTATTATAATACTCCGACGTAAATTTGGACTTTTTCCTTTCGACGACAGCTGAAATCGAATTGACACCGTCAACCGAGTAGACCCATTCCTGAGCCTAATCAATTCTCTCAATAATTGTATGCCTTTGAACCGATCAACACAACTGGCTGTCTGGCTAGCTGCAAGAGCTTGTATATATTAAATGTACCTGAGACCAACCACGCACCCACGCACTTAGACCAAGCAACACAAGCTAAGCATCGCAGTTTGCAGCAACACAAGGCAACACACAAACACACCAGACTACACGGATACTAAACAGGTACGAATCTCAGCCTTCTCTGGTGATCGCCGGAGCAAACCGAATATGGTGCAGGCCACGACATCCAGCGACTTCAGCAGCGTGTTCGCGTCCTTCGACAAGGACGCCGACGGCAAGATTTCGGCGGCGGAGCTGCGACTGTGCATGAAGGCGGCCTTAGGCGAGGACGTGTCGGCGGAGGACGCGGAGGGGCTTGTCACAGCAGCCGACACCAACGGCGACCGGCTGCTGGACGAGCAGGAGTTCCTGAGGCTGCTGAATACCGAGACCGAGGAGGAGCAGTGCAGGGGCCTGAGGGAGGCGTTCAGCATGTACGAGGTGAACGGCGAAGGTGGCATCACGCCGGCGAGCCTGATGCTCATGCTAGGCAAGCTGGGTGCGCACCAGGGCATAGACGAGTGCCAGGCCATGATCCGTAGGTTTGATCTTAATGGAGACGGAGTGGTTTGCTTCGACGAGTTCAAGGCCATGATGGAGGCATAGCAGATAAATTGATTTGAATGTGATACATCGTCTGGTAGTGGAGTTCTTCCCTTTTTCTTCTTTTGTAAGAAATGAGGTCCAATTCTCAAAATTTTGGAACCAAAATTAAGTTGGGTCAGGTCGGTTTTGGGTTTCCAGCTGGCTGGGGCTTGGGGTTCAGTTCATTGGAATCTCCTGCTTGATTACCTCACAATAGTTTGCTTTATCGATTTTGAGTTTTGGGAGAACATTAAGGAGAATGACATAAATGTAGAGATGAAGATTTCGATAGTCACATATTTACTTAGTTTAGTGAGAAATCTTTGGTGGCCGGGTTTGTTTCTTCAGTCAGATGTATTGTATAGTTAGTTTATCCATATCTGTTCTCCAGGTTTTCAAAAGGTTTAAATTTATACTTTTGAGTTTCCAAAAAATGATATATTTTTTCATGCGGAAGTTTCGGTGAAAAGACGCCCTATTTTGGGTTATAGAAAAAAAATTGTGTGTACAAAAAACTCTCTTTCCATGTGAAAATTTGTCCTTTTTCCCTATATTTCTTATGAAAATGACAGCGTCCTTCATGGATGTATATATATCATTTTACATTTTTCAATCATTTTTTAGAGACCTAGAAATACAGTTTTGAAAAAAAATGAGATTGCTGGTGCCCATGTGCAAACAATGCTTTCCATATAAAATCACATTGTTTATCTAGAAAAGACAATAGTTTATTTGGAAGAAAATGAACAATATAATTTAAAAATAAATGTTCCCCACTGGTTTCTCCTCTTACCCAAAATGGGTTGTACACTTTAGTGAAACTCGAGGTAAATTGGCAGAGGTAAGATCTCGGGAAGAAGGTACTGAACCGGGAAAACCGAGGTATGTCCCCAAATTGAAGTGGTATTGAGTGGCAATATCATTTTGATACCAAGAACGTGTGTCACATGCTACCAACTACTAAGAGTGGGAATTGCAAGAGGCTGAAGCTCTGTCATAAGATCCTATATATGAAGCTAGAAATAAAAAAACAAGTGTCGACAATTTGCAGTTGCATCAAACAATAGGAGGTTTCTAGGAATTTGGCAGTTTTACATAACAATTTGAATTCGGATCTCCTTTCTAACCTGCCATGTTTAGTCATGCATAGAGCAGATAATCTTTGTGAAGATCTTGACTTAGAGGATGACGGGGAATTGGGAATAATATTGATATTCCTGTCCCTGTTGTGGAAAAAACCCGTCCCTCAAAGACAGTGGTGTCTACTGGTAGAGTTCCTAGGCGCAGTGTTAGATTGAAAACAAATACTAAAAAGTAATTTCCGATGAGGGGTTTCATATGGAATTCTAATGGGCTAGGTGATACTGCAAAACATTTAGCTATTAGTGAAACAGGTCGCGAGAAAAAAAAATGATTTTCTAGCCTTATTGGAGACTGGGAGATCAAATATCTCTAATCATTTTTTTAAGCATTTAGTGGGGGGTTTGGATTTCTTGTGATATTTTTTACCACCTCACGGTAGGTCTGGAGGGATTCTAGTGGGATTTAACCCAGCCACGATTTCGGTTCAGACTGTTTCTGCGGTGGACTTTTGTGTTAAATTTCACTTTACCTCTAAGGAGGATGGCTTCCTTTGGGCCTTTGTGGTTGTGTATGGGGAAGCACATGACAGCAAAAAGGCTGAGTTTTTAGCGGAATTTGTTACACGCAATAGCAAAACAACGATGAAGTTAAACAAGATCGAACCAACGGAGACACGAGATTTTAACGTGGAAAACCCTTCCAACAAGGAAGAGAAAAAACCACGGGCGCCAGCCAGCAATACTTCACTATTTCGGGGTGAGTTTACAATCGCGCCGGGATTTACAATATGTGGCTTATCCCGTGTGGCGGCTTACAAAAGGTATATAAAGGCGGTCCTGACCTAACTAGGTCGTTGCGCCTCCGGCTCCACTACGTCTGAAGTTCGGCCTTTATCAGTATATACGAATATAAATTTGGATCACCATAAAATGACAGAATTGGTACTAATTTGTGAAGGGGAATCGCTATCTATGTTGATAGGTGAAGATTTCAATATTATTAGGAGGAGGAAGGAGAAGAATAATGACAACTTTAACGGTAGATGGTCGGTTATGTTCAATGCAATCATCGAGAGTCCCCCGCAGCAATAGTCGACGGCAATATACGTGGGTGAGTAGACACCCGGTTCCACCTTTCGAAAAGCTACATAGGTTCCTAGCCACGGTCGAGTGGGAGCAAAAATATCCTTTGGTCTCAGTTAGAGCTCTTACTAGAACTGAATCCGATCATGTACCTCTCTTTATTGATTTTGGTGCACCAGCCCATGTGGGGAACACGTCGGGGTTCTCCTTTGAGATGGGTTGGCTCTCGCGTGATGGTTTTTTTTATATGATTCAAACTAAGTGGAACAGGGTGACCATTGGGTCTACTCCTATTGAGATTTGGCAGAACAAGATTAGGCATTTAAGGAGTTTTTTGAGAGGTTGGGCTAAACATGTTACTGGGGAGTATAAGGTACAACGAGATCGCTTGTTGTTACTTATTAATGAGCTTGATTTATAAGAGGAAAATACCCCATTGAGTGAGGAGGAGAGAGCTGCCAAGAGACATGCTGATGCTTTTTTGAATAAGCTTAGGATAGAACAGGAGTCCAAATGGGCTCAACGAGCTAAAGTGAGGCATGTTCAGCAAGGAGGAAATAATACTAGGTATTTTCACCTCATTGCTAATGGAAAACATAGGAAGAAAAAATATTTCTATTAGAACAAGATGAAGGAACCATTGTTGGTCAAGAAAACTCGAATTTTTTTTATTTCTAATTATTATAAGAAGTTGTTTGGGGCATCGGATTCCACCTCTTTTTCTTTATTGGAATATTTCACTGAGGATTTATCTCAGGTTTCTCCAGAAGAGAATCAGCTTCTCATATCTCCTTTTTCGGAGGAGGAGGTATTCTCAACCATTTCCCAGATGGAATATTAAAGCCCCGGGCCCTGATGGATTCTCAGCTGAATTTTATCAAAAAAATTTGGCTAGTTATCAAGGTTGACTTGATGAATTTGTTTGCACAGTTGCATGCTGGTAATTTGCCTCTGTTCAAACTAAACTTTGGGGGTGATTACTCTCCTTCCGAAAAAAGATGATGCCTGTAGGATTGAGCAATACAGACCTATTTGTCTTTTAAATGTTAGCTTTAATTTTTTTACTAAGGTGGGTACAAACATAGTGGCTGATATTGCGCAGAAGGTAATTAAACCTTCCGAGTAATCTTTTCTTCTTGGTAGAAATATTCTTGAGGGGGTGGTGTTGTTGCATGAAACTATCCATGAGCTTCATAGAAAGAAAATGGATGGAGTGCTTTTCAAAATAGACTTTGAAAAAGCCTGTGATAAGGTCAATTGGGGTTTTCTCCAACAAACTCTTCGTATGAAAGGGTTTATTCCACATTGGTGTGATTGGGTAGTTCGTTTTGTTCAAGGGGACGGTGTTGGGATTAGAGTGAATGATGACATTGTTCATTTCTTCCAAACCTTAAAGGGGTTGAGGCAGGACGATCCACTATCGCCTATCTTGTTTAACCTTGTGGTTGATATTCTTGCGGTGCTTATTGCTTAGGCTAAGGAAGATAATCAGATCGGTGGTTTGATACCACATTTGGTTGAAGGAGGAATACCAATTCTCCAATACGCAGATGATACCATTCTCTTTCTTGAGCATGATCATAACAAAGCGGTAAATATGAAATTGATCATGTCTATGTTTGAACACTTGTCGGGATTGAAGATTAATTTCCATAAAATTGAAATTTTCTACTTTGGTAGAGCTAGGGATCAAATGGAGGTGTACTGTACCATTTTTGGATGGGACGTTGGTGAGCTTCCATTTCGATATCTTGGGATTCCAATTCACTTTATGAGGTTTCTTAATAAGTAGTGGAAGTATGTGGAAGATCGTTTTGAACAAAAGCTAAGTTCATGGGTAGGTAAATTGTTAGCATACGGTGACAGATTGGTTTTGGTTAATTCAGTCTTAACTAGTTTACCCATGTTCTTGTTTTCTTTCTTTCAAGTACCCGTTGGGGTGTGGAAAAGAATAGACTTTTATAGATCCCGCTTCTTCTGGCAGAGTGATAATTTGAAAAAGAAATACCGACTGACTAAGTGGAACATTGTGTGTCGTCCCAAGGATCAGGGTGGTTTGGGTATTGAGGTTTTGGATGTCAAAAATCAATGCCTTCTTAGCAAATGGCTTTTTAAGTTGTTGACTGAGGATGAGATTTGGCATGAGTTGCTTATGAACAAGTATATAGGTGGAAAAACTCTAGCTCAATTGGAAGCTAAACCTACTGATTCTCCTTTCTGGAAAGGCATTATGAAAGTTAAAAAAAGATTTTTTTAGTCGTATTAAATTTTGTCTTGGGAATAGGGAGGGGATTCGGTTTTGGGAGGATCATTGGTTAGGGGATTTCTCATTAGCAACACAATATCCTTCTCTTTACTCTATTGTGAGCCATAAAAATGTTTTGGTTTCTTCTGTTATGGGTGAGTTGCCTCCCAACTTACAATTTAGACGTAATCGAATGGGAGATAAATGGGAGGCCTGGTTGCATCTTATGTAATGGCTTATGGGAGTCACTCTATCGGATAACCAGGATTGCTTCGTTTGGACCCTTACCAACTCAGGCTTGTTCACTGTAAAATCTTTCTATTCTGATCTCATGAATGGGGAGGTTAGATTCCTTCGTAAATATTTGTGGAAGTTAAAGGTGCCTTTAAAGATTAAAAAATATATATGGTTTCTGTCTAGAAAGGAACTGCTGACTAAGGACAACTTAGCTAAGAGGGGTTGGAATGGGTGCCAGATATGTGCGTTCTGTGGAGATATTGAGACAGTTAGACACATGTTTATTTCTTGTGATTTTGCTAGGAAAATTTGGAGGTTGGTGCATTTCACTTTTAGTATTTCACCTCCTTCTAATATTTCCAATTTGTTTGGTAGCTGGCTGGGTGGGGTCGATAAGCGCACTAAGGCATTTATACGCATATGTGTATGTGCTTTGTTATGGGCAATCTGAAAATCTCTAAATGGTATCATTTTTAACAATGAAAAAGCTGGGAATTTTTTGCAGGTGATTAATCAGGCATTGTATTGGATGCACCTATGGTCGTTCCTTCTGCCAGAGGACCAGCGTGCTCGCTTGGATGGAAGATGCACTCGACTGATGGCGGTCGTTCAGACTATCTTCAGCAAGGCTGGTTGGTTACACATTAGACGCTTGAGTTATGTGTAACAAACTTTATGTGCGCTGTAGCCCTATCCTCTATTGCGGTTTATCTTGAGTTTTCAAGCTGCTGTGACTTCTTTTAAGTACTATTGTTGGTCTGTAACCTTAACTCAGATGTTTATTCTTCAATAAAAGCTGTGTGCATCAGCCTGATGCAGAGGCTAGGGCAACCCTTTTCAAAAGAAAAAAAAAAGGAGTATTTGTACATTGTCAATTTCATTGTATGCTTAATATGTGATAGAACTAAAAAAAAATTAGGATGTGCCGATCAGACTTTTTCCTTTACCTTAATTTTTGTGTAACAAACTTAAATTTGGTTGCATAATTCTATTTGGTTTTTAGCTCGAGTTCTACATACTAGACAGAGAGTAAGTTGGAGATTTTTAATTTTACCACCAAGATTATTATATAACTTGGTAATCAAATCGCCAACACAAAGATCACATGAGTGGCGATGTAGGAGGCGGATGTATTGTCCAAATTAACAGCCGGCCATGCGCGTACTTTGTTCGGTTTCCAGGCACGACTATTTGCCCATGCAGTGGATCTAGCTATGACGACCTTTGCCCATGCAGTAATGGTTAGACATCCAACTTCACATATCACGTGTCTAGGATGCACAAAGCCGATTGATTGCCCAGATTAAAAGTGATATGCGTACAATATTGTTTTGTTCGGTGATGACCCTCGTCTACATTTGCACATGCCCTTGAGAGATTATTAGATGTCCATCTTAACATATGTGCCAAGAGCGTCGATGAGGCAGCCGGCGCGCCCGTGGAAGGCGACGATTCTACCGCCGGCTGCAGGTAGCTCAAACGACGCTCCTTGTGCCTCCCCGCATCGGCCGAAAGTGCGCCGGTTGCTGACGAGCCTGAGCGATCTCAGAACAAACCAGCCGTTGTAATGGCCAATGTGTCCTTTCACGCAGGTGAGGTACTCGTCCGGCTGCAAATGGATCTGAGAAGAAGAAAACGGAAAAAATAATATGAATGAACCAGCCTCAGAAACTCCACATACTAACTATGTGATGAGCGTTACCTCGGAGCGCTTTCCTCCAGATCCACCCCGCTTCTTGGTCCACTCCTTTGCGCCGTCGTCCTTCTCGTACAGAACCCGGATCGCATCGACCGCCCCGCCGTGCCAGATAACCACCTTGACAATTCTGTTGACACCGCGCACGTCCATCTTCCAGCCCTTGCCATCGCCGCCACCACCACCACATGGACCAATCATTACAACCTGTCCCTGAATCTGTCCGCCGGCTTTGCTGGGACTGGGAGGACACACCTTCGCGTGCTCCTCCTTCTCATGGTTGAGCATCTTCCCAGCAGTGATGGCGCTGGGGCAAGGTACATGGCGGACTGATTGCAGGATGCGCTCCACGCCGTGGCAGCGGCTGTACCCCGTGGGGATGAAGCAGCAGGTGTAGGCACTTTTGATGAAGCACGACGCGCACTTGTTCTTCTCCGGGAGCTCGGCGTGGCAGGGGGAGCAGATAAGATGCCCAGCTGCACACTATACCGCACGCAAAACAGATTCAAATATAGTATGTACTGTGAAAAGTAAACTGATCTTGCAAAGTTAAATATGTTATATAGAATTAGTTAATGTTGTTCCAGAGATCACTGTTGCATGATTATCTCTTTAATATTGACATGTGGTACATAGATATGCCGTACCTGGAGCACCGGAGGTTTGAGAAGCTGATGGCACTTGGGACAGCTGAGAGCGTCCCGATCGCCGACGGAGAACAACTCGGTGGTGACCGATTTGCTCCCATTGTGCTTCTGATGCTCCTGCTCCGCTTTGACGGTCGTCTTCTCCATCTCGCACCTCAGCTTACTTTGAGAAGCAGTGTCTACGGCTCTACTCTGCGTGCGAGTGTGTAAGTTTATCAAGATGAACTGCGAACTGTGGGAGGCGGAGCAAATATGTAGCGACGCGGTAGTGGAAGATGGAGAGGGTCGCTAGTCAGGTACTAATGGCATGCACCTCGCAGTCAGGTACTCGTCAACACCGAGGAGGCCACCGTCCAGGATTTATTGTCAAGTTTGACATCCGTTCCCACGCTCCAAGGTGTGCAGTTTTTCTTGTGCTCATTCCATCCAGCTAACTTTTGAGTTCTTACTCAGGCAGCGCGCAAGTGCAATTGTTCTACTTCCCCTGTCTCAAAATAATTGTCATTGAGATGGATGTATATCTAGATGCATTTTATGCATCCATTTTGTAATCATTTCACCCACAATTATTTTGAAATGCAGGGAGTACATATATATGACCGCAGCATCCCGAACAAAAATTATTTTTAATTTCGTTTTTACATAGTCTGGTCAATAACAAAAAAATTGTTCGTATAGTATTTGCTCTTTCATAACTAATTTCTGATTAAGTTATGCATGGCCAAAAAAAAAAGATTCTAACAACCCTGCAATTGTGGTGCACGACTGCATAAGAGCATCTCTAATGGTACCCTATTCTCTATTCGCTTTTTAGACTTATAGGTCACCTGTTTTAGTGTTACTAGAATGATAAGGTTGCTGCGGGGATCGTCTTACAAAGTACTCCCTCCGTTCAACAATAGATGACTTCCACATATCTATATATGGATGTATCTACACACTAAAATATGTCTAGATACATCCATATATAGATATATGGAAGTCATGTATTGTTGAACGGAGGGAGTATAATATATTGTAGGAAAAAAATTATAAGAGATATGGTATATTATGTTTTGTATGTTTAAAATGAGTAATTGGAGATGGTTAGCTTGCATGTAGTGGTTAATATATATTTATGGGATGACATGGACAATTAATTGGCTAGGAGAATGGATGATATGGATAACTTGCATGTTGAGATAGAAAAATCATAAATGCATGTTAGTGGCGTTTTACTTTATAAGAAGTATAGATAGATAGGACACCAAATCATTTTTTGCTTTACCATATGCCCTATTTTAGGGCAGTACTTTTCCAACAGATGCATCATTTTAAACAAATTAGATTAACATTCAAACATAATTCGAACACCATTTGAACTACAAAACAGCATCCTAACTCGATTTGAAAAAGTAAACTTGATTTCGACACACCTCGATGCTAATCCTAATCCCCCCAATCTAAGTCAACTAAGGAATCAGACTTGTTGTCCTCTGACCACTCGAAAGAGGAGGAGGATCTCAACTCGATCACCCCCGAAGGTCCAGACTCGTCGAACTTCTTCTTCTTATTCTTCTCCATCTCGCGCTTCGAGAAGAACTCTTGCTCGTACTGCATGTACTCGGGGCGCTCCCGAGCAAACCGAGCCATCGCCTCCTCGTCAGTATCGATCACCTTCGGCGGCTCTTCCTTCTTCTTCACCAAGCGGGTCTTCACCGTCTTCTTCATTGGTGGCCTGACGAAGATGGCGTCCTGCAAGTACGTGATGCTAGGAAAATTGAGCGGCTCCCATGCATGGAACGCCGAGCTACCACCCGGCGATATCATACACCCGGGCCGCCTAATCGGCGGTCTCAAACGTGCCGAGGTTGTAACGGAGTACGGTGTGCTGCAGCTCCGCGCTCCACCGGCCTGCTCTACGCCCACAATAGCGACGAAGGAAATGCCCACGACCTCCTCCATGGCGGAAACGGGGGCCACGACCTCCTCCGCGGGAGCGACGTGGGCCACGGCCGCCTCGTAGGCAATGCCCTCCACCACCTCCCACTCCTCCGCCGCCTCCCACTCCATGTCCCGGACACTCTCGGAAGGCGTCGTCTCGTCGGCAATGCCCTCTAAAGAAACGGAGCTTGGCGTCAGTTACCCGATCGAATGAGATCGGAGCGAGATGGGGAATTTTCCCGCTTGTCTCGCCACTGGAACCATTGTTCATGGCTACTGTAGTGCGAGTTGCAGAGGGTGTGTGTGCGTGCGCGAGGAAGAAGAGGGCCGGCGAGATCGATGAAGGAACTAAGCAGTCGGGGATTTGATTTATTGGATCATTTCAGTCGGTCCGTATTTCGAAATTATGAGCTGCATTCACATTTAGGATTTCGAAATCACGCGGTTACAACTGCATTCCAATTCTCGAGATCGTGTGCATGTCAAGTTCGCATGACGACTTCAGGTTTTACAACTTCCCAATAGAACCTCCGAATAATGTTGGCCATCCTGATAAATTTCATATTACGAACAACACAGGGTGTAGCACGGGAGATGTATCGTTCAAACCCAGGCCCATCGATGAACTTTTTAAAATAAACAATCTCTAAAAATATACAAGAATGAGCCGGGTGTTTTTTCAGACCGACGCACGAAAATGCGTAGGCCGTCCGGCTACGAGTATGTACGAATCTGTGTAGGTTTTATTTAGCAGCCATCGTAGGGATTTTGTGAGGCCGAATTTAATATCGCCCGTCACTGATTGCATCTTATTGGAGCCGGGTTATTCTGTAGAGGCGGTTTATATTCACAAACCGGCTAAGGGGCAGCGTTTCCGAGCCTTTCTTTTTTTTCAAGGGTTAAACCACCTCTAGTAACAGTCTCTAATACCCGGTTTTCTACTAGTGTATGGCCCCCGGTCCTATTTTCTTCATTGATACAACCTTCTTTCAAGCAGTCGTTTTTGCAGCATCGTTTTTACTTTTATTTATTTTCATTACTCTATACGTTTAATTCTCTAGTTTTAAACAAGAAGAGAAGATTGAAAACCTTCTCAGAAAGTTGGGGGCAAGAGAGAGTGCGTTTGTCGTGTGCAGGATCCACGCTTGTTGACGCGCCAGACAGGAAGCAACCTTCTCCAAGTCTTCGAAGTCCTACTGGTCGATAAACCCTGATTTCACAATCGGCGGAAATTTCCGCTAGACTACATCATACCTTCCTTTTGCCGTAACGCAACGAGCGTGTAATCACGTCTGAGAGCATCAGCTGCCACCCGGGAACATGTCCTACAATCAACCAAGGAAGTTGGTTGTCCGGATGTGTGGCATGCATCTATGCTTTTCAATTGGGTTATGGATGAAATATAAAAAAATTACCATTAACAATATGGCCACCACGAGGGTGTTGTCCGTTACAGGGAACCATGGATTTTCACGGTACTTTAGGGGTATGATTTTGATCATGGTAAAGGTTAAATAATCACCAGCGGTTTACCTAATCATATACTACGAACCACTATTCTGTTATTTGTTAGATCTTAGAATTTATACAATTTTGTCATAAAACGTATATTTATAGATTATGCAATTGTAAAAAATCAATTTAATACTATTTTTCTTATAATTAAATTTTAAATTTAGCGCATCAAAAGTGTATTATATAATAATATGCTTACAGTGGTACAAAAAAAACACTACAACGAACATTTAGTGCCACAATTTATGCCAAATAATAACAACATAATTATCTAATTGGTAATATTATGCAATACTAAGATAAAATTCTATGAATTTTCAAAAGTTTAGTATAAATTATAATCATTTTATTTCCATTGTACTGAGCATATTTCCACTCTAAATGATTAGTATTCTAATAAATAATGTTCTCGGTATGCTTGTATAGCATTGCCGTTGAGGCGACCTGTGTGGCTGAGTTGGAGTTGCTCCACCAAATGAGCGACTGTGAGTTAAATTCATTTATCCGAAAATTTGGTTGTTGGTAATCGAGGTACGACATTCTTATTGTATTTCCTTTACCCTCCGACACATTTCCACTATAAAGATTGACAACCATAGGAACTTGAACAAGGGAGATGAATGAAAATCCTCAACGTATTGTTTGTTGAAAAGTGATGCAATGTACAATTGATTCTGGCGTCGTAACCCTGGAATCAACGGAACAAGCTAAGCAAATAAATTATATCGTACAAATTTCACACTGGTAGAAAAAAGGCCTACAGTCCCGGTTCGCCAGGCCCATTAATCCCGTCCGGGCAACCGGGACTAGCTACGCGCGACTAAAGGCCCCCCCTATAGTCCCATCTCTTACGGACCGGGACTAAAGGCCCGTCCACGTGGGCGGGTGGCGGAGCCTGGGGTCGGAGGACATTTAGTCCCGGTTGGCCACATGAACCGGGACTAGATTTATTTCGTAATTTTTTTAATTCATTTGGTTTCTAATTATTTTTCTCACATTTTTTCACTCCCTTTTTTTCACTCCTTTTTTTCACTCCCTTTTTTTTTCACAATTTGTATTATTTGCTTAGTGTCTAACTAAGATTATCTCTAGTCAAATTAGTTACTCATGGTCAAACTTCCCGCTCGGTCACCCATCCTCCCACTACCCAAATTAGTTACTCATGGTCTTAGTTACTCATGGTCAAACTTCCCGCTCGGTCACCCATCCTCCCACTACTCTAGCACTAGCACGCTTAACTTCCGAGTTCCATCCCGTCCCGAATCCAAGTGTTTCTCACGCATGTATATGATAGTAGTATCATATCAATCTTATTAACATGTTGGCCGAAGCCACATTTCTTTATTGTTTGAATTTCAAATAAATCTTTTAATAAACAAAAGTAATGATGTAATTAATAATTTTGAATAAATAAATAAACATTAACTTTTAATTTGTATTATTTCTAAAAATACAAATAATATATCCAAAAATTGAGAAAAATAGAACTAATTCATTTTAAAATCTTAAAAATACAAATAATATATCAAAAATGAAGAACAATAATACTAATTCATTTTAAAATCTTAAAATACAAAATATATATCAAAAATTAAGAACAATAATACTAATTCATTTTAAAATCTTAAAAATACAAATAATATATCAAAAAATGAAGAAAAATAATACTAATTCATTTTAAAATCTTAAAATGAAAAAATATATCAAAAATAAAGAACAATAATACAAACAATATTCATTACATGCATAGAGCCGATCACACATAACACAAACATAGAGTCGATCACACATAACACAAACATAGAGTCGATCACATTTCATAATTAACATATATATATAGAGTCGATCACAAAAGATATCCATTACATATATATACTACTAATTAGATACCCATTACATGCACATAGATATCGAACGCATGCATACATCATCTATGGCCCCGCCGAGTAGATGCGGAACAACTCGTACGCGACATATGCATCTATGGCCGCATACTTGAGGTTCGTCATGCGCAATGGGGTCTCCTCCCAATAGAAGTGATTCTCCCGGCGGAAATCAATCTTCATCCTTTCATAGCCCTGGTGGATGAAGGTGCTTGCCATGACAGCCATCCCGGTCTTTGGCCCGGTCAACTGGATAAGATTCTGAAGATCAACGTAGTGATCTTCAGGTATCATAATACCGATGCGCATCAACTTCACACGGTCTTGCGTGATGTCAACGCTGCAAAAGTCAAACCCCGAGTTGACAAGAAAATCAACAAGGTCCGGACAATGCTTTGAACTACTATAACAACAAAAATAGGATATGTGTTAGATATGTTGCAACACACGTATTGTTCACATGCAACAAAAAAACTCGAAGATGCATGCAAGATTGTACACGTGTGCTATATATAGCTTCTACCTTGACCATTGGAAGACCAACACCGACTGCTTGAACGATATCTGGATGAGGGCAACATCCTTCTGATTCGCCGTGTACTCCAGATCGAGCCCAAAGAACCGGTGTTCTTCGGGAGCTTCAAAATAGAGATCGGCCAAATGACCTAGAGCTTCATGCAGCCTCGCGGAACTGTTGGTGAAGAGCACGTCCAAATCCTTGCCGCACGGTGTGGAACCATTGTATTGCGTCCAAACTTCAGCCATTTGCGTGCGTGTGCTTGGATCGAAAAGAACAGAGAGCGAGAGAGGAAGAACAGAGAGCGAGAGGAAGAACAGAGAGCGAGCAGTGGAATGGCGCCCTTCTGCCTCGCTCGCGAAATAAAAACCGCCGCGGGGGAGGCGAGACGCTTGATGTTTAGTCCCGGTTGGCCACGGGCACGGGGAATAAAGGGCCATTGGTCCCGGTTGGCCACGGGAACGGGGAATAAAGGACCAATAGTCCCGGGCGGCCAGGTCAACCGGAATTAATTCCCTCCACGCGTCGCAACGCGCTTCCCAACCCGCGACGTCTGACCTTCTGTCGCGGGTCTCCTCCCGACCCGGGACTAAAGACTCATTGGTCACGGTGCGCGACGCTTGGAGACTGATGCTGGCATACCGAAGGCCTTTTTTCTACCAGTGTCATTCATCAAGAATTTCATTGTTTCTTATGTTAAAGAATCAAAGTCTTGACATCACAATGAGGAACGTCCTTGACATTCTTGTAAAATCAGTGCCTTAAACGTGTTAGGACCAGATATGGGAGATAGATATGATTGGAAACAGGTCGATGAAGGTGTTGCCTCCAAAGGGAGTCATTATTGATAGAGTGCGACACATTGCTGAGGAGATCGTTGACTTGATGCTTGATTACAGTCACCTCGTCGGCATCATCACATCTGATCCTTGACCAACTATTCTTTCATGGATTAAACATACTTGTCAGCCGAGAGCCTTGTCGATACCTTGTCCAGCTGTTTTGAATTACATATTTATTTATTACAAAAATAAAAACATGATTTACTCTTCAACATTCTTATGGCTCATCTATCATTGATGTACCTGGCAGCAACTACAGTGGAGCTTGACAATAAGACAATTACATGCAGTTTTGCAAGATTGTTAGAGGAGGGTAGCCGAAAATTCTAATTTCCTTATGTTGCTTGATACAACACTTTGTAGCTTGGATACCAGACAATCCGTATACACGTAGTTTATGGTCGTCAATACATGCTATATAACATGATTAGCTCGTGGAAAATATTGCCAATAAATTAGGAAGAAAGAAAATGTTTGAGATGGTGTGCAGAAGCCCAAACTGGTGATCGGAGAAGTATTCTCAAGGGACATGGATGGGCACCGGCCGCTGAAATATCGATGATACAATGTCGTTACGTAGTTTAGATGTAAGGGGACTTTGTGCTCGTCTCGTGGGTTTTTTCGCGACTGTGTTTTGCACAAAAAATATTCCAAGTTGCTTCGGAATAAATGTTTTGTTACATAAGTAGTTGTTGGCTGTTGTTGTGTTCCGACATAGTTTACTTTGTTCTAGTGTATTTTGGTCTTTGAAACTTTTGTATAGACACTGACGTTTTTTAATGGAAATCCAGAAGGGGAGTCTCGTTTGGTAAGAAAACATCTAAGCTAGATCACATAATTTGTTGGACAGACTCTAAAAAATGAGAGCCTCTAACATATTTTTAGTAAGTTCTAAATTTTATGGTGGTTTTAAATCAGTGTCCAAATTGGACACCCTATAACACATTATATGTGTTTCTTTCTACAAGTGGGACCGGTTCATGAATAGTTGCCAGTTACCAATTTATCCTTTTTTCTTTGTTGTGCCACTAGTGGAAAACGGGGATTTTACCCACTGGCGAGCACCCCTTTCGCCCCGGCTCGGCCACCACCCGGTGCAAAAGACTGCAGATGTGGGGCCGGGGCGAGCAGGGCGCGTGGTGTGGGGGTTATTTGCCCCGGTTGGTGGCTCCAACCGGGGCTAAAGGCCCTTGACGAGCAGAGCCCGTTCAGACGCGTGGTGTGGGGGGTCTTTTGCCCCGGTTGGAGCCACCAACCGGGGCAAATAGCCCCCCCCCACTATATATAAACCCTCTAGTTTGGAGGACATATTTCTAGTTGTGTGGTGTGTTCTCACTTTTTCCCCTCCTATACACAAGAGGTGTTTGATGAAATGACCGGGAGAATAACGCCATCTCAGCTCGCAGAAAAGAAGCACGATTTAATTTGTCCGAGCCACACTTAATTGAATAAGCTTTCTCGTCCTTCTTTCCTTCTCGGTCGAGGTACCAACTTTAACCTTTCATCTGTCGATGTTACATTGGTCATTTCTCTATTCATGGTGTTCTGTAACAGTTCTGAATTAATAATCATACAATGCAGATGAACCGGCAATGGATGTACGCTAACCGACGCTCTGCCGAGTTCATGAAATGCGTGGGTTATTTTCTCGAGGTGGCCCGGGCAAACAAGCGGAATAATTTTATCTGTTGTCCATGTGTTGTATGTCGGAATCAGAAGGAACAATCTTCTCACAGAGTAATCCACTTCCACATGTTTCAATCCGGTTTCATGCCCGGCTATAATTGTTGGACCAAGAACGGAGAAAGACGGGTTATGGAAGACAACAAGAAGAAGAGAATGATGACAACTATCATGACATGTTCCCTGGATACGGTGCCGGTACTGGAATGGAAGATAACAATGAAGTGGAATCAGAGTTGCAGGCACCAGATGAGCCCATCGATGATCTTGGCAGGCCATTACGGATGCAAAGACAGAAAGCGATATTGAAAAGGTGAGGGTGAAGTTCGACCAGATGTTAAAGGATCACAAAACATTGTTGTATCCAACTTGCGAAGACGGGCAGAAAAAACTGGGCAGCACACTGGAATTGCTCCAATGGAAGGCCGAGAACGGTGTGACCGACAACGGATTTACAAAGTTGCTGCAAATAGTGAAGAAGCAGCTTCCTAAAAACAATGAATTGCCCGACAGTACATACCAAGCAAAGAAGCTTGTATGACCCCTAGGATTAGACATGGAGAAGATACATGCCTGCATTAATGACTGCATCATCTACCGTGGTGAGAAGTACGAGAATTTGGAACAATGCCCGGTATGCACTGCATTGCGGTATAAGATCAGACCAGACGACCCTGGCGATGTTGAGGGTGAGCGACCTAGGAAGAGGGTTCCTACAAAGATGATGTAGTATGCTCCTATAATACCACGGTTGAAACGATTGTTCGGAAACAAAGGGCATGCCAAATTTTTGCGATGGCACATGGAATATCGTAAGAAAAATGAGATGTTGAGACACCCCGCTGATGGGTCGCAGTGGAGAAAATAGAGAGAAAATTCCCGCGCTTTGCAGGTGAGGCAAGGAACTTATGGTTTGGTCTAAGTACAGATGGATTTAGTCAATTTAGTGAGCAGAGCTGCAACCATAGAACCTGCCCTGTAACTCTATGTATCTATAACCTTCCTCCTTGGTTGTGCATGAAGAGGAAGTTCATTATGATGCCAGTGCTGATCCAAGGCCCGAGACAACCAGGCAACGACATTGATGTGTACCTAAGGCCATTAGTCGATGAACTTTTACAATTGTGGCATGAAGAAGGTGTACTTGTGTGGGACGAGCACGTACAAAACGAATTTAACCTTCGAGCGCTGTTGTTCGTAACCATCAACGATTGGCCTTCTCTTAGTAACATTTCTGGACATACAAACAAGGGATACAATGCATGCACACACTGTTTAGATGACACCGAAAGTGTAAATCTGGATAAATGTAAGAAGGTTGTGTACCTCGGGTATCGTCGTTTTCTTCTGCGCAAGCACCCCTTAAGAAAAACTGGCAAACATTTCAATGGTGAGGCAGATACCCGGGAGACGCCTATCCTTCGATCTGGTGATGACGTATTTGATATGGTGAAGGATTTGAAATTAATATTTGGAAAGTGTCCGGGCAGACAAGTTGTTCCGAATGACGCTGACGGACACGCACCCATGTGGAAGAAGAAATATATATTTTGGGAACTAACTTATTGGAAAATCCTAGATGTCCGCTCTGCGATCGACGTGATGCACCTGACGAAGAATCTATGGATGAATCTGCTAGGCTTCTTTGGCTTGTATGGGAAGTCAAAGATACATCTGAAGCACGGCAGGACCAGCAACACACGAAAGGACGAGACGACAAGAATCCTGAGCGGTTTCAAGGTGGTCCTGCCAGCTACGCTCTTACCAAGGAAGAGAAGGAAATCTTTTTTGAAGCACTAAATAGTATCAAGGTCCCGTCTGACTTCTCGTAGAATATAAAGGGAATAATAAATGTCGCGGAGAAAAAATTTCAAAACCTGAAGTCTCATGACTGCCACATGTTGATGACACAATTGCTTCCGATTGCGTTGAGGGGGATTCTACCAGAAAATGTTCGACTACCCATTGTGAAGTTATGCGCATTGCTCAATGCAATTTCTCAGAAGGTAATCAATCCAGAAAGTCTATCAGCGTTACAGACAGATGTGGTCCAATGTCTTGTCAGCTTCGAGTTGGTGTACCCACCATCCTTCTTCAATATTATGACACATCTCCTAGTCCACCTAGTCAAAAATATTACAATTCTTGGTCCTGTGTTTCTACACAATATGTTCCCCTTTGAGAGGTTCATAGGAGTCTTAAAGAAATGTGTTCACAACCGTGCTAGGCTAGAAGGAAGCATCTCCAAGGGTTATGCAACAGAGGAGGTAATTGAGTTTTGTGTTGACTTTCTTCCAGACCTTAAGTCGTTTGGTTTTCCCGAATCGCGACATGAGGGAAGAGTGAGTGGAAAAGGCACGCTAGGAAGGAAAACAAAGATATTTATGGACGGACATTCTTTCACTAAAGCACAATACACAGTTCTATAAATGTCCACCTTGGTGGCTCTTTATATCCAGGAACAGAAGAATACTATACGGTCCAAAAACCCAGGGCTGTCCGAATCCTCGATTAATGATGAACACATCGATAGTTTCGACGCCTGGTTGCAGGCAGAACTCATGAATAACAACATTGTTGGACATGAGCTCTACTTGTTGTCCAGGTCACCATCTTCGACTGTACTGACTTTCCAAGGGTACGAGATAAATGAGAATACATTTTATACGATCGCACAAGATAAAAAGAGCACCACCCAGAATAGTGGCATCCGTTTCGATGCAACCGGATACAATGGGACAAAGGACACATATTATGGTTACACTAGTTGAATGCCCGTGCGTTGCTACGGGTTTCACATTTTTTTTATCGAACATACAATATATATGAAACTACACGTACAAAAATGAGAATTTTCTTTGCTAAATATATACTTCCATAAAATGTATTTTTTGACAACATATGCATAGAGCCGGACAATTATCTTGTATTTCCAAATATCCTTGCACAACCACAAAAAAAATACACAAACATCAAACTAAAGATCGTTTTATTCCGCGACGACACAGACTCTAGCTTCAACAACACTGCGACAATCTTGTGTTTTCTTTCTCTCAATCGCCTAATGCAATGGGCTTCCCTTACCGCAATCTTGGTCATCTGCTCATGTCACATGGACCTGTACTCCTCCTCTGTTCCTCCACCCTGATACCATCCACCTGCAAGGAGAGTAAAAAAAAGGAATTAAAATTGATCCAAGTTACAGGAGCCAAAAATCAAACCAGAAACGGGGGACAGGAAAAACAACACCGAAAGAAAGCAGAGTCGACAATCGCCTAGCCTCGCTCGTCGAGTTGCATTGCAGCACCAGTTAAATCACATAGGAAGCTAGATAGTCCCATAAATCTAGCTTACAAGGCTAGTACACAATCAGACTTTTAATTATTGTAATCCGATAACTAAACATATTAGGATGATGTAAAGAGAGATGAAACGTTTCAAGGATGCATATCTTCCCTCTTGGGTGCTCTCATATTCAACCTGTTTTCACTATTCCACAAAGAACAAGCATGTAAGCCTCTTAATTTCTATCATGTTTCTCTAACAAAAAATTGCCAGGGATTTTGTATAGGAAGGATGACAATTGTTTCCTGTAAAAGAAAAAGGATGGCAATTGCCTAGTCGCTCCTTTGAATACACTCAATGCTACAGCTAGATGATGCAAAAATAAGTCAAATAAGGCATAGAGACCCAACAGTCTCTTTAGTAGTCTAGTTCAAATAAATCAACAACCACATTGTCGTTCCATATTTTCCTTCCTCCTCTTATAACGTCAGTTATATCTCAATGGCATCCTACAAAAGCTGAACAAATAAAGAATAAAGAAGCATGCATGATGAATACTTCTCTTCTTCTTAGAAGAAGTGTTCTCTAATTAGAAGATGAAATTGCATGATCTGATGACGCACCTGTTCCTGGTGTATGGTAAGATGGCAAATGCAAAACATCATGGTGA
Source organism: Alopecurus myosuroides (assembly GCA_028641055.1). Classification (NCBI taxonomy): domain Eukaryota; kingdom Viridiplantae; phylum Streptophyta; class Magnoliopsida; order Poales; family Poaceae; genus Alopecurus; species Alopecurus myosuroides. Next base: position 45,588,897 of record CM054058.1, read on the forward strand.
AGTTTAGGAGCAAAGGTGTAGCAACAGCTAATGTTGAAATTTGTGTGGCCTTGTCCTTACAATACAAACAGAGTCGGTTTGCTAAATAAAATGTGTCAATAAAAATTGAGTCAGAGATTCTTTGTAACTCTGCAATCACTTAGCCACCAGAAATCGGAAAGCTTTCTTACCTATATCTTAGTTCAACCACAAACACTTGGAGTGACATGTAGTGCTACCATTAGGCACGTAATGCATTCCTAGCCACTCTGCATCCTCTCGGTGTTCCTTGATCAAAGCACTGCAGTAATTAGAGGTGGGCAATAAGATGGCTGGCAGGAACCGTTTGTACATCTGCATTTCCGCAACGACATCAACAGTGTTATCTAGTTCAAACCATTATTCGTAGTTATGCTCCTTGATGCATCAACTAAATGCCCAACAGGGGATTTAGGAACTTACTTTGTTATTGCTTTCAAGTTTGAACCACTCGACCGTTAGTATTTTCTACAAGGATGGCAACTTATTATTCAACATATGTTTTCACGTTAATAATTTAAACTAAGTAACTAATGCAAACCTGCTCTCATTCACTTGTCCATAATCAAATACATAAAAATAATGATGTAGGGCATTCACGCTAAAATCCTCTCATTCACTTGTCCATAATGCTAAGGATTATATTTAAGCCTCGTGACGTGATAGCGTGAGTGATCACATGATGAAATCGTGGAATATAAACGAAAATCGAGTAGGCTCATTTCTCCTCACTTTCATTATTAATACTGAAATAAGCTAAGAATCATAATAAGTATATGTATTGGTAAGAATCGACGAAATAATTTTAGAAAGCTTGCAACATAGATGAGACAACATGCACGGACCCACCGACACCAGGTGTGACACCCACAATGGCAATCAAGAAACAAAATCAATTTTTTAGGATAAAACTGATAACATTTACTTCAAAATTTGAAGGATGCACTCCAGTACAGCTGCATACTTGATATGCAGAATGATTTATTTGGCAACAAGAATATCCAAAATCATCGAAAAAAATCATCAACGTGAAGATGTTATGGATGAATTCAAATTAAACTGAAAGTAATCTGACATGAGTCTTACAAAGCGGCAACAAGTTCCTTTTCCACGGACACCCTACCTGCTCTGCAATTTAACCTGGAAAGAGAAATCGAAAATCCACATTAAAACAGTAGATATATTAAATCCCAGCAAGCTCTCTCATAATCTTTGCCCATGTTGCATTTCTAGATATGAGGTTCCATTGATTTTGACTAAAACTTCATCTGGACCAATCTCCTGATGACTGATGTATAGGTTAAGAAAAATATGGTGTCAGCCTATGAAGCACTGATACGGTGACACCCATACGTCGATACAGATACGGTGACACGGGATGTCAATTTCTAGAGACAACAATACAGCGATACACCGAGTATATATAAATAATTAAACAAATGCCATGTAATAAATACATAGATTAATTGAATGCTTGATCTGTTGCCCCCATGCCTCTTTTCAAGTCATCAAAGTCATCAGAAACTCGGAATACAGTGATACAGCAACAATAACAACAGGTCACAACAGAAGCACTGTGCAAGATAAAATCCCTGGTCAAGCGAATTGAGCGCTGGCCAATGTCCAGTTTCTCAGCAAAAAATCAGCATTCAACACATCAGTACTCAACAATCCAGCAGCAAAGCAAACGCTTAAGGTAGCAGACAGGAGCAAGGCGGATTGGGATTTGGGAAGGAAGTTACCTGCTGGGAGCGGCGATGGTCGCTCACGGAAGAGGCGACTCCAGGCCGCAGAGAGGACAACTCCAGGTGCAGACTACAGGTGGCGGAGAGGGAAACTGCAGCGGCAACGCGCTCGTGCAGTGCAATCTCTGGCCAGTCGGTCGACCTTCGACTTGGAACGACCCACCCCGCCGTCGATTTTGGAACGGAATACAAATTAAAAGGACTAAGATCAGTTCTTCCCACTTCTTAACATGAATTTTGGTCGAATAAACTCACTTGAGCATTAGCGACGAACGGCATGTGCCGCAGAGGAGGCTTCTCCTCGCGTCGTGCACGGCAGCGAAGTCATCACGGGCGGTGGATTCATTGCGGGTTCTAGGGTGGCGGTTTCATCACGGCTTCTAGGGCGCGTAGGTGTCGCAGGCGCCGGATTCCTCGCGGCCGGCTGCGGGTGGATTCATCACGCATTGCCGGGCATCGAGACATCATCGCAGGCATCGCGGCTTGCGGTCCAGGCCGCATCGACGCAGGTGCGCAGGGGCGGCGACGACTAGGGTCGGGTAGTCGCTAGGTTTGGGGGAAACGGGATTGGTTTCTCACGAGAGTAAGTTTGGCTTCGCGTCGCCTTGCACGGGATTGCGGGCTTTCTTGCGCGTAGGCGGCCCAGGTGGTCGACGAGGTGAGCGAAGGCAGACCACGCGATGACGGGGTGGCAACGTACGACCAACTCCAATTTAATAGTAAAGATAGAGGATATATGGGTACTTGACTATGGACCTAATTTTAAGGTCCCTCTATTTCGGTGCCAATGGGTCAAGATGACAGGAGTAAAGATAGACCAGCAGTACGGAATGACAAAAGTGGATCTCAACAATCTTGGGTACAGAAGCGAACCATTCGTCCTAGCCAAAGATATGGCTCAAGTTTTCTATGTGAAAGACATGTCTACCCAACCGAGGAAAAGAAAAAAAAAAGAATTCCAGTATATCATGCGGTGAGCCGAAGCGGCACATAGTTCTTTTAGGGAAAAGAAACATTATGGGAGTGGAGGAAAGGACAGACATGTCAGAAGATTATAATAAATTTGAAGAAATTTCGCCCTTTAGAGTAAAAACTGACCCAAGCATCGCGTTATATAAGGAAGATGCTCTATGGCTACGACAGAGAAGTAAACAATGGCGGCAATAGTTGGCGATAACGTATTAAATCTTCATGGTTCATGTAATATTGCTAGACTATTTTGTAATAATATATCAAACATTGCAGATTAAACCAGTCATAAACTAGTTTAAATAGTTAGAATAATTATTTTATAAAACAGAAAATATATTTGAAATGTTTACGCAATTTTAAACACTTTTCATATACAAAGTATCTCCAAATTGTAAACCATTCATAAATAGGTTTTTTTAAATGTTTAAAATTAAAAAAATGTTACAAGTTTAAATAGGTAGAATAATTATATTATAAAACGGAAAATGTATTAGAAATGTTTACGCAATTTTAAACACTTTTCATATTGAAAGTTTCTCCAAATTCTAAACCATTTCAAATGTATTTGAAAACATATTTTAAATAGTATTTGAAATGTTCGAAAGGAAAGAATTGGCGGCAGAAAAAAAAACTGAAATTTTGAGCCTTTTGCCCCGGTACGTGTTACAAACCGGGGCAAAAGGGTGGGAGGTGGACAGGCAAGCGAAGGCCCACCTCTCTCCTTTTGCCCCGGTTAGATTTAGTGTTAGATTATAGTGTTAGATTAGTGTTAGATTTAGTATTAGTGTTAGATTAGTATTAGTGTTAGATTTAGTATTAGTGTTAGATTAGTATTAGGTATTAGGTATTGGAGAATTAGAAAAAATTTAGCTATTTGGAAACTTAGAAAAAATATTGGTATTGGAGACTTAGAAAAATTTAGGTCTTAGACACTTAGAAAAAATTTAGATTTTGGAGATTTAGAAAAAATTTAGGTTTTGGACTTATCAATTTTTTTCTTAGTGAATGTTTAGTTTAGAGGTGAATTAAGTTTTTCTTAGTACCATTAGATGAATTTTATAATATAGAAATTTTAGTTTAAAAATTTACTTAGTAAATGTTTATAATTAGTGGTATTTTTACATAGTGAATTTTTACTTAATTAGGAATATTTACTTAGTCCATATATCGTGTATGTGTTTTTAGTTTATTTTCCTTGGCGACGATGTTTCTGTTGGACCCGCCGGGCGATGTCCGGGACTGGGCCCCGCCGGGCTGGCACTGGGAGATCCTTAGTACCGGGGCACGCGGCTTGGTGAGAAATCTTGGTGACGTGGTCGACCCGGATATTCTTTGATGGGCATCGCGTGGGCCACGGTCGGTCCGGAAAGAGCCGGCCCCTGAGGAGGTGGTACAACAGCGTATCAAGGATGAGGACGAGCACGTCCGTCGCTACATTTACTTGCTCGATAGGGAGTATAGCAGCAGTTGGTCGATTATTCGGAGGGTTTCTTACCACGTGAGCTATGGCCATGTGAGGGTTCCTTACCTATGGGCCCGTAGCACCCGCGACTCAGCACCCCGCGGCTTACAACTCGGTCGGAGTTAATTAGTTTGAGAAATGTTTCATGAATATGCATTTATAAGTGATATTGTTACATCATGATGTATTAGGGTTAAATAAAATGAACCCGAACTATGTAACTATTGGTGTGTATTCATACGTTTATATATTTCATCAATGTTGCATTTATAATTGAAATGAGGATCTGGAACATATAGTTACTCTTTTTTCGGACTTGTTTAGGTATTAGTACCATTAGCTATTATCTATAAGCAATTTTGATGAAATGAATGTTATTAGCTATATTTTTATTAGATTATACGCAATTGTTGCAAACTGATAAAATTGATGTTATTTACTATTTTTTTAGCCATGGCGAGACGTCCCCGTGGTTCGCGTGTAACCGGCTGTGGGCGCGGCGTCGTCCTCGTCGAAGAAACCCCTATACGTGGTGGACGTCGACCTGGACATCCACGTGGATCGCGTGCATCGAATGCACATGGTGGTGGCGCCATAGTCATCAAGGAGTCGGACCCGACGCCTCCTACTCGCGGACGTGGACGTGGACGCGGAGCACGGGGGGCATCAAGCGCTGCAAGGGGTGAAAAGCGCGGTGCAAAGGGATCAACAGGCCGAAAACGGCGTGGCGTTGTTGCTGCGGCGGAAGAGGAGGAGGCTGCGGCGGAGGAGGAGGAGGCTGCGGCGGTGGAGGAGGAGGAGGAGGAGGACAGTCTCCGGCTACCAGTTCTACGTCCACCTGTTCCACCCAGAGGAGAACAAGCTCCGTCTTGAAGAGAAGATATCGGCGATCCTCCTCGGGCGCAAGGGCGGGCGCTATAGTTTCACGCTCCGGTTGGAGGGTTGTGACAACGGGCTCGTGCGCGTTGTCCTGCAGCGACGTGACGATGATCTCTACCTGCGCTATGGGTGGGGGCAGTTCGCGCGCATGCACAAGCTAAATGTGGGCTACATGCTCACATTCAGGTACTTCAAGAACGAGGAGGCCCACGTGCTGGAGGTGAAGATCTTCGATGTCACCTTAGTCCGCCCCCTTTGCTCCCAGGATAGCTCGTCTGAGAGCAGCTCCGACTCCGAGTCTGACTCCGGCGAGTCTAGCCCGAGCAAGGCTGCCTCCGACGCCGAGGGCAAAGGCAATACTGCCTCCGACACCGATGCGTAGTATATATGTTTCTGTCGATCTATGCTTAGGTACTTATGTCGCTCTATATTGTCGTACTATGTCTAGCTATGCCAAACTATGTTTAATTATGTCATTGTGTCGAACAATATTTTTATTCGTGGCAGACTATATATTTATGTTATTGTTCGTTTTCATCTGTGTTTTTGCGCGATAATTTTTCATCTTTCTTAATATAAATGTTTAGTGCAGAGAACAGAAAAACAGAAAAGAATGTAGAATTTCTAATCTAGCACAGAGGACACGAAAACAGCTATAAAAAAACATTTTACCCCGGCTCGCGGTGCAGAGCCCACGTGAGGCGCGCCTTTTACCCCGGTTGGTAACCCCACCGGGGCATAAGGGGGGCCTTTAGACAGGATTTGCGGAACCCGGTTGGCTAGCCGGGGGCATTAGGCCCTTACCAACCGGGGCAAAAGCCCTGGTCTGCACTAGTGTACCGTACCTACGCGATTGCGCCACCAGACACACAATGACTCGATCAATCACCACACCACAATAGCCAATCTCCGAAGGCTAATCCTGGCAGTGACGAGCGTGTCTCCCTTGCCAATCTGTTGGGTTTATTAAGTGCTCAAAGCACCGCATATTTATACCACCTCATCGTATGGCGGCCAATCCCAAGGGAGCACACAACACTAATGGAGACACACTCCCTAGCCCCAGGGTCTCCATCCACTCTGGACGGGATGTCCCCTCGTCAGACCCGGTCATGCAATGCTTTTCTCCAGTACGATGCTCACATCGGTCGGCTGTCGAACTCACGGAGTAGCGCTTACAATTGTAGCACGAAGCTCCATGACAATTCTTGAGAGGTGCCAAAGCGTCTCCTACAATATCAATAAGTTGCAGTGGAGGAGTTTCTGCTTCCACCACTCCACCAGGACCACACGGAGTTCGACGACCTTTGGGTAGCTCGAGGTCACTACATCGTGAAAACATCTGGGAGGTCTTGTAAGGCCGGGAGACGGTAGGAACGTCCCCTTCAAAAAGATTTGGATTTTGGTTTGGATATTTTACCGATTCTGAACTAAATGAGTGAAGTTCGAACATTTCTTATCTTTGTGGTCAAATCTCGAATGAAAATAGAGGTCTAACATTTGAATCTACTAGCATAATGCCTCTGCGTTGCTACGAAAAGAGCCGATACGTCGTAGGACTTCTCTTCTCCGACATTAACATTGATCATATTGAACTTTCATAGTAATAAACTTATGTGTACCAATACATGTATCTTATCTGTTTCTCGAAAACAATGTTGGTAATCAAAATATCTACATTCCGTCCATACGTTTTGTTTCTCACCTGAGAAGTCTTGACAAACCTTTTTTTTTTAGCTTATTGTGACAAATAATATTGATATAATGTTTTACCCAAGTCCACGGAAATGATCAAGGGAGGAAAACCAAACCTGAGAAGAACAAAAAAAAAAGGACAAAGAAAATCTCACTCTCACGTCCCTATTCTTCCTTACTTGCTGGTCGCCCCGTCCCATGTGTCCTTTGTAGGCAAAGAGACGTGCTCCCCGGTCTACTGCTCGCCCACCTCGCTCGTCGTCACTGCCACCACCCCCTCTCTCGAAGGTATCCAGTCCTTGCTCCACCCATAGCATGCTGGCCATATGTCATAGTTTGGAGTGTACCAGCAGCACGTCTTGCATCGTCTCCACGTCGCGACGTCTATTCTCCGGCAACACCGCGCCTTGCAAGTCGCTTCCAGGGAGGAGGTTCAGTTTGCCGCCCGAGAGGAAGCGCAGGTCACCACTATGGAGTAAGGCGGGCGTTTGGTTTTATACTCTCTCCATCTCATATTAATTGTCTCAAAATTGGATAACAGTGAATGTATCCAGACATATTTTAGTGTTAGGTACATCGACTTTTGTCCAAGTTTAAGACAATTAATATAAGAATCGAGGGAATATACTTGGCTCCAAGCCATCCGCCACACGATCCAGGATTACAAGGCTGTGGTCAACATCCCCGAGGGGCTCCACGCAGTCATTGGCGAGAGTGGTCTGTCCATGAATAATAGCTTCGCCTTTGAACTTGTAATGCTCCCGCTGCACAAGGCTGGTTTGAACCTACCCCGGCTCTTCGACGACGTCCGGCACCTGAGCGGGCTAATAAGGTTTGCCGCCTCCATGAGTCCAGCGAGGTCAACTGCATTCTCTATATCTCCCCCACCTCGGGTCCACCCTGCTGCGATTGCTGTAGCAATGATCCCAATGCAGTACAGCTACAACTATGATTCCCTTTCACTATGTTTTAAAAGTAACTTTTCACACCATTCAGCTTTCTCAAAATAAATTTATGTGAATGCCTACTCGACACTATCATGTTGCTTTAATTTTTTGTGTTTTCATATTATTCAAGAATCGGAGTTGTTATAATTATTGCCAATATATATGCCGCAAGTGAAAGTTCTATGGAGATTCAACTATATATATAATGTCGATATGAGAATTTTTTTTCTTAAATTATATATACGGTTGTACTTCTTGTGCACATCTTATTCCCTTCAAAAAAGTGGGTACTTTGTGCTGCCCGGCTAGTCTAGCCCGGAATAGAGACCATCTTTTATTCCGTTTTAAAAGGGTGTAGATTGTGCTGCCCATTCCGACCCGGATTAGAAAACGAACGCGATTAGAGAGTTAGGTTAAATGCAGGTATTCATCTGGACAGCTTCGTTTTTTCTTTTACATGCACTTCTTGTTATTCATGCTAGCTAGCACACATGATCAGTCAACGTGAGTTGTAATCGAATCTGTGCATGGCTAGCTAGCTAATCAACCGATCCAATACGTATTTTTTCCAATCGATGTTTCATTGTTTCAACGTACCAACCATCACCACCTCAAGCAAAACTATATAGTAGAGAGATCTTCGAATTTTTTTTTTTTGAAATGGGAGCATAGCCCCAGCCTCTGCATCGTGATGATGCACACAGCTGTAACTTTTATATTGATAAGAAAATAAAAATCCAGAGTATTACACTTCAAGCATCATCCAGGTTGGATACTAAGATCAACTAGAGAAACAAAAATAATATTTTAATACAACTCATTGAATTCTTTTAGCATGCAACCAGCCACCCTGGTTGTAAATAGCCTGAATGACCGCCATCAAACGAGCACATCCAGAATCCATAAGAGCCCGTTGCTCCACCGGTAGAAAGAAAGACCACATGTGGATCCAATATGTGGCTTGGTGGACTACCTGCAAAAAGTGAACACCTCTTGATTTCTTAAACACAACATCATTTCTACAGTTTCAAATAGCCCATAAGAAAGCACAAGTTCCAATTTGAATTCGTGCTTTAGATTTCGTATCCACCTCTTCCAACCAATTACCAAACATATGGTCAATACTAGATGGTTGAGCTATGCTAAACGTAAAATGAAAAAATCTCCAAATATGTCTAGCAAAATTACAGGTAATAAACAAATGATTGACTGACTCCTCATTGTCACAAAACACACACTTCTTACAACCCTCCCAACCTCGTTTCCTTAAATTATCTTTGAATGTAATCTGACCAAAATTTGGATTTTTCTGCATATTTCAATCAATATTCTGTTGTATTTTTAAATTCAATAAAATTCCATAAATCTCAGAAGAATATGTTCATGAAATCTTCGGGAAAATTGTGTTTGAAATTTTAATTTGTCGGGCGAGATTGAAATCCCTGCCCCAATTAGATAGCAGTGTGAGAATACAGGAAGGGGCCAATGGGAGGAGGACCAGGACTTTTTAATGGGCTAACACTAGTACAGAACAGGGCATTTGCCCCGGTTAGTAAGGGCCTAATGCCCCGGCTAGCCAACCGGGTTCCGCAAACCCGGGCTAAAGGCCCCCCTTAAGCCCTGGTGGGGTTACCAACCGAGTTAAAGGTGCGCCCCACGTGGGCTCTGCACCGCGAGTAGGCCGGCCCCATTTTACCTCGGTTGGTAACACCAACCGGGGTAAAAGGTTTTTTTCATAGCTGTTTTCGTGTCCTCTGCGCTAGATTAGAAATTCTATATTCTTTTCTGTTTTCCTGTTCTCTGCACTAAACATTTATATTAAGAAAGATGAAAAATTATCGCACAAAAACACAGATGAAAACGAACAATAACATAAATATATAGTCTACCACGAATATAAATATTGTTCGACACAATGACATAATTACACATAGTTCGACATAGCTAGACATCGTACGGCAATATAGAGTGACATAAGTACGTAAACATAGATCGACAGAAACATATATACTATGCATCGGCGTCGGAGGCAGCCTTTCCCTTGCCCTCGGCGTCGGAGGCAGTCTTGCTCGGTCTAGACTCGCCGGAGTCAGACTCGGAGTCGGAGCTGCTCTCAGACCAGCTATCCTGGCAGCAAATGGGCGGACTAAGGTGCCATCAAAGATCTTCACCTCCAGCACGTGGGCCTCCTCGTCCTTGAAGTACCTGAATGTGAGCATGTAGCCCACATTTAGCTTGTGCATGCGCGCGAACTGCCCCCACCCATAGCGCAGTTAGAGGTCATCGCCACGTCGCTGCAGGACAACGCGCACGGGCCCGTTGTCACAACCCTCCAACCGGAGGGTGAAACTATAGGGCCCACCCTTGCGCCCGAGGAGGATCGCCGATATCTTCTCTAGAAGACGGAGCTTGTTCTCCTCTGGGGGGAACATGTGGACGTAGAACTCCGATAGCCGGAGACCGTCCTCCTCCTCTTCCACCGCCGCAGCCTCCTCCTCTTCCGGCGCAGCAACATCGCCAGGCCGTTTACGGCGTGTTGACCCCTTTGCACCGCGCTTTGCCCCCCTTGCAGCGCTTGATGCCCCCCGTGCTCCGCGTCCACGTCCACGTCCGCGAGTAGGAGGCGTCGCGTCCTCCTCCTTGATGACTATGACGCCACCACCACATGCATTTGATGCACGCGATCCACGTGGATGTCCAGATCGACGTCCACCACGTACAGGGGTTTCTTCGACGGGGACGCCGCCACGCCCTCCGCCGGTTACACGCGAACCACGGGGACGTCTCGCCATGGCTAAAAAAAATAGCAAATAGCATCAATTTCATCAGTTCGCAACAATTGCATATAATCTAATAAAAATTTAGCTAATAGCATCCAATTCATCAAAAATGCTTATAGATAATAGCTAATGGTACTAATAGCTAAACAAGTCCGAAAAAAGAGTAACTATATGTTCCAGATTCTCATTTCAATATAAATGCAACATTGATGAAATATTTAAACGTATGAATACACACCAATAGTTACATAGCTCGGGTTCATTTTATTTTACCTTAATACATCACGATGTAATAATACCACTTATACATGCATATTCATGAAACATCTCTCAAACTAATTAACTCCGACCGGGTCCTAAGCCGCGGGGTGCTGAGTCGCGGGTGCTACGGGCCCATAGGTAAGAAACCCTCACAGGGTCATAGCTCACGTGGTAATGAAACCTACGAATAATCGACCAACTGCTGCTATACTCCCTATCGAGCAAGTACATGTAGCGACGGACGTGCTCGTCCTCCTCCCTGATACGCTGTTGTACCACCTGCTCAGGGGCCGGCTCTCTCCGCACCGACCGTGGCCCACGCGATGTCCACCAAAGAATATCCGGGTCGACCGACGTGCCACACCTTGAGGAAGAGGAGGGACCGGCACTCCTCCGGCGCTCAGCATCCAACCGGCGGGAACGATGTAGCCGGGTGGGCAGGGGTAGTTCGAGGCGGAAAGAGCCTCCGCCTGGATGAAGGTTAGAGTGGGTACGGTAGAAGCCATGAGAGAGTGGTGAGTTTGTATGTGTTTATGCCAATGGTGTGGCAATGCATACATATATATAGTGAGAAGAAAACATATCCCTTCAGTCCCGGCCTGTTTTACCAACCGGGACGAAATGGTTCGGGTTTCGTTGGGAAACAGATCATCCCTTTAATTAGTCCCGGGCTGTTTTACCAACCGGGACGAAATGGTTAGGGTTTCGTTTGGACCAATCAGATAGAATCACACGAATCGTGTGTTTCTTTCAAGCGCTTGTGAGTCGTTGGATCAGGGGTGTGTTTCTTTCGATCTGTTGTGCGCCGTTCGATCAGGGCTACGCTGTGTTTCTTTTGAGCGGTTGTGAGCCGTTGGATCAGGTTGTTTCTTAATCGTTGGATCTAGAACTTTGTGAGCCATAGGACTCTATGTATAGCCCACCTTCATACACCGGTCAGTTCATCGACCAAATACAAAACAACAGAATTCGCCAGCATACGTTATGCCGTGCATTTGGTATGCATATATGCACTCAGTAGCCATAAAACGGATTTGAATGTAAATAGTAAAATAGTTAATAGTTAGAATAATTATTTAGGTAAACAGAAAACGGATTTAATTTCGGCAAATTCAAGCAATTTTCATGTTGAATTTTTTTCAAATTCGAAACTATGTAGAAGTTATTCATGTGCATATTCAAACAATATTCAAATTTTGGCGCTAAAACATTTGGCGCGCCCGGCCAAAAAAGCATCTGGACTAAAGGGACTAAAGGGGCCTTTCGTCCCGGTTGCTGCCACCAACCGGGACTAAAGGGCCTTTCGGCCCGGTTCCTGCCACCACCCGGGACGGATGGCCATGAATATATACACGTCACCGTCCCCTCCCCAATTTCAGAACCGCGCGCAGGGACGAACCGACGCTGCCAGGCTGCCCAATTTTTCCGTCGCCGCACTCCGCCGCCGCGCCGCCACTGTCCCCTCGCGCCGCCCCTACCCCTAGTGTTTAACCTGGTATCTACAAGCTTTTGGATTATTATTTTTCTTCTAATACTTCATGGTAACTAAGAGTTTCAACTATGGGAATTATCAGTGATTTACCTAGTATATGCAAGCATACTGTTGTATTTTTAAACAAAAAAATTCATGGTATCTGAGGTAAATTTTTTGTTGTAACTGTTAGTGACTAAATTGATACCTACAAGCATATTTTTTCGACTTACTATCCCCCGCTACCATTTTGTTTTTTTTCTGTTTAATATTTTTACTTCTTTCTTACCTTTCTTTTTCTTTTGTGTTTTTCTTTTGCAGTCTAACAAGGTAGACCGTAACAGGGCATCTCCGAGACCAGTCATCAAGCTTTGTAAGAATGGTCTGACAGATGATCAACATGCATCTGTAGTCACCATGGGACAAGGCAGTTTATTGAACATCAAGTGTGAAGATTTGCACAATCCCTTGGTAAGTTGGTTTGCAAGATGCTACGTCCCGTCAAGGCGAGCCTTTGTTATCCCCTGTCGTGGAGTTATACATTTACTGAACAGTCTGTGGAGATAATGACTGGTCTGCCGCGTGGCCCGCTAGAGGTCAATTACACAGTGGATTTTGATCTGGAGGCAGAGATTTCAAGTCGCCTCTTCCCTGGTAAAGGCAGCAGGCCTAATGCATCTTATGTTGCCCAAAAAATTTCCGATCACCAGGAAGCAGACGATACTTTTAAGGAGCTATGGATGATTCACACTGTTTCCACTATGGTTACTCCTACCCGTGACAATAAAATCAGCAACAAAGTTTACTCCATTCTGGTATATTTTATTCTTCATAGTTTCTTGTTTCTATTTTTGCTGGCATCATTAACTTTGTTGACTTATCTGTGCAATTTTTTTTTTGCAAATAAAATAGCCTGACATTGGAAGAGCTGATGAGATGAACATGTGCAAGTTTGTAGTTGATCAGTTGCATGAGAGTTTGTCAAGTGGGAAATTTGGAAAAGGTTGTCTATTATATTGCATGGTGAGCTTTTTATCACTCACTGATTATTATGGTAGCTTTTTTGTAGTAAACAAATCTTTTGTTCTACATATTCATGTTTCCATATTTACTTGTCTTTTTTTGAAATAAACATGCACTACAAGAAATATGTTGATACGTGACCCTCAATTTTTGTCACTAGAAGGTCACGTAGTTTCATTCATGACCCCTTTTTGACCAAAAATGGAAAGTCACATACCGAGCGTCTTATTTGATCGTCAGTGACTAATTGAATGAAATTGTCATAGAATCTATGACCCAATCAGGGGAGTCATAACCCTATGACCGATTGATTTGGTCATGTGATACTCTGCCATAGCCACGTCAGATCCTACGTGGCCAATCCTACGTGGCAAAATTATGACCAACTGACAGCGTCATGGAAGAGATTCAGCCCAATCCACATAGCTCCTCTAAACGGGCCAAGCCCAATATTTTAGCCCATTTAATGTTTCTTCTCTTTGCAATTTTTTTCAGCTTAACAGGCCAGCTAATATTATTCTAGGCCCTTGGCGTTTTTAAGGTAGGCTTATTCCCTGGGCCTTGGCCTTTCTATAGTACAATTTATTTCCCAGTTCTGGCCTTTTATGGTTGATTTTTCGAAATAATATTTATTTTACTACCAAACAGAGTCCACTGTTAGTTGGGTTGAGGCCTTTTATCACAGGCCAATAATTTCATGGAAATGATCTCGTTATGGGTTTTATACTCTTAAGCCGACTTGCATCATGCTAGATCAAATTCAAATCTCTATAAACAAATCTGAATTCAAACTTCATTTGAATTACAATAAATTTGAATTACATCACATATTCAGGAATACAAATCATCACAGAGCATCACCACATATTACATGTCACGCCATATTACAGGTTTAAAGAACAGACCAAGTCACAAATGCTTCTGTCAGGTCCCAGAAATCTCAACACATCAACATCGGTCTCAAGATGTATGGCTCATTATAAGGAAATGGAGTCTTCTGGGCGCAATATGGAACAACTGCTAGAACTCCCAGCTCATGCATGCAAAGAAGAAACAACAGTAGGTCAAATAATATAAAATGAGAGACTCACAGTGCATGAAAACATTTAAAGTTCTACCAGCATTAGTGTACTGCTGACAGCAATGGCAACAAATATCAACACTAATGTAAGCAGTAGAGCAACTGCAACGGCAACACTGATGTAAGCAGCAGAACATATCGAAGCAAACGTTTCGAGCATTTGCAGGAAAGAGAATAATACCGTGTTGGAGAGGGTCTGCGATAGCCAGCTGATCTACGACTTGATCTCATCAGATAAAACAACAAGGACACAAACAGAAGCATTTGCTTACCTACAATAAGTTAATGATGGTTCAGCATTTGCTTATTTATACACAAAGACAATTTCATTAAGATATTGAAAGAATATAAAGCTTCGTTGTTTTGAAACTCTAGAAGCATTTGCTTATTTACAACAAATAAATGATGGGTCTGCATTATCCGATAGCAGAACATTATATAGTTTTTGGCTCAACTAGATGCTAGTGGAGAAAAACAGTAAACATGCCAACATCGAAGGGTATGCTGGAGAAGTATCACTTGCTAGTAATTAATCCAAACCTAACCAGCTGCAATGGATTTATGATTTAATTAAGTGAACCATCTGCAGGTACAGCTGCCATAGATTAACCACAACACGAGATTACCATCACCGAGAGAAGAAAGAGAGAAGAGATACTTGGATATACATACTGCCCTGGTGGCGCCTCTGCTGCACAACATAACAAAGTTTGCCACTTGTATTCAGCTAAAGAATAAGATGCAAAATGAATCAGTTGAAGGCAATATTGTTAAGATCAAACCAGATGAAGCTGGCAACAGAATACCACAAGTCAACTGTATTTACTAATATTTTGAGTTCCCAAGTTAAGGAAACTATTATATTCAGAATGCACTACGACACATAACTATCGGGGTAGATATAGTAAGCAATGAATAGAGTTACACAATAATGGTGTTCCAAGGAATAAACAAAACAACAATGATGAACCAAAACAATATATAAACACAGTAGCACTGTTAGAGATAAATATTTGGGATTCAGACTTAATAAATATTGCACATACAAATTCAATTTAGCAAATTCGTATCAGCATAGATGTCACAAGCAGCATTCCAATGTTCATGTGCTATTTAGGATCCAGCTACCAGGAAGAGAAGCCACACAGATTGCAGAACTCAGGCATGAGCATCACTTTCCAATACACTCCACAAAAGCCTTTGTGACACAAAGTGGTCACAAGTATAAAAACCATATGACTGCCAGAACCAACAATCATCCGTATTCTACAAAAGCCTCCTTAATAATGCTATAACCAGGTAGGCACATACAACATCACAATTGTGTAAATATCCTATCCCACTACATGACAATATTTCAGAACAAAGTCCAATCAGCGCACTCACAGGTTTAATTCAATAAAGTTGCAAAAACTGAGAAAGCTTTATGCCAAATTCCCAAACTCCCAACTTCATTTACTAACAAACTAGTAATTGCTATGGCAGTCAACGAGTAGATTAAACAGCTAGCAATGAATTATTGGGTAAATCATCATAACTAAAAGAAGAAAATACAAACGCTGAAGTAGGCGTTTAAGAATACGCCCTGGACGGCGATGACGAGGGCGCGCTCGTACCACTGGGCTGCGCCACCTCCATGAGGTCATCAGGTGCATGCGCTCATTCTCGGCCTCCTCAGCAGCGCGCGGATCTAGCCGCCGCTCGAAGCGCCGGAGGGAACGCAGGTGGAGAAGCATGCCGCCCACCCATCCCTGGCACTGCAGCGACGGTCTCCAGCATCATTGCACGGCACCAAACCTCCTCAGCATCTAATTTGCAGGGTCATAATTTGCATAAGAAGACAAGACTGTAAAGTACAGCAATTAAGGTTAAAGCTAATACTACTGTATTAGAAATGCATAACTTGATTGTCTCTTCTGGACACAGAAATACAGAGAGGAGATCAAGAGGATAAACCTTTGTGCAAAATCATGATAAACGGCTTACTAGTACTGACAGAAGAAATGGTATCCTGTCAGTTGCATTGCAAGCAATAAAAAAATCATGCTTAGTAGTACTGATCATCTAGCAGATAATTGCACACATATGTATGGTGATCAACTAGCCAGAATGCAGGGGAACCGAACCAAAGCGTGACAGGGACCATGCTACTCTGGGACACGCCACGATGCACACACGGCCGGCTTGTGCTCTCTGGCGAAACCAGCCTGAACTAGAACTCGAAACTACCTGGAAGAAGATGTTGGTGGGGAAGTGCAGCGACATGACGATATAGTAGGCGATCTTGCCGAGCATGGTCTTTGGCTTGTGGTGCTTGGTCAGATCGATGGACGTCTCTGCGGTGTACGTCTTCCACGGCTGCCGCAAACAAAGATTCCTCCGCCTCGCCGTCCACCATCACCAGCACGGACGACCCCTCTTTCGCCTTCCTCTTGGCCGCCGCCGCTTCCTTGTCGGCGTTGTGGTTCGCCTCCTTGGCCACGAAGGTGGCCGGCGTGTCCGTGAACTCCTCCTCCGTGTCGTCGTTGTCGTCACCGGAGGGGCTCCAGGAGGCTCGACAAGATGGGATCGAGATGTGGATCGGGGCTGGGGGAGAGGGGATCTGGGGATCGAGGCGGATCGAGATGTGGACCGGGGTCTGGGGATCGGGGCTGGGGGGAGAGGGGATCTAGGCGAGTTCATCGGCGGGCTGTGGTCGATGGGCGGATTCACCCACCTCCAATCTCACCTCCGCCGCCGGAACAGAGAGCAGTAACTGCGGCCTCCGTCCGAAGGCAGAAAGGCGCCCAGAGGGTAGAGGGCTCGGGATGCAGGTCGCCTGGGTACAGGATCGAATGGTTTCATCGAGAAAGATGGGTGGTAGGAGGCTTGCGGCGCGGCGAGGGTGGGGATTAGGGTTACCGCTGGGTGGATTAGAGGGGTAGGTGGAGAGAGGGCAGACGGTGGGGAGGGAGGAGGGGGAGGCATCGAGCGGGAGCGGTGAGAGTGGATCTGGATAGCGGGGGCGGCGGCGGCCGGGGGAGAAGAATAGGGTTTCGGTGGAATTTGGTTCTCCCCGCGCTGAAATTGGTTCTCCCCGCCTTTGCCCCGGTTCTAAAATAAGGCCGTGACTAACACTAGGAACTTGGCTCCAATGGTCCCACAGGTCAGTGGTGGTTCTTATGTGGGTTTGGTAAGTTGTGTACTGAAATTAAAGAACAAATAAACCAAAAATCATAGAAAAGAAAAGAAAAACTAGTAAATTAAAGTAAAATATGTGTTTAAATTTGATACTTAGGTGTATCTTGCAATCCCTACAAATTTTCGAATATGTTTCAAAAATGTACAGACTAAAATTCTAAAATATTATGTCATGTTTTATCTACAAATAACAAACATAATACCTCTCAACAGCTCAAAATACACCTCTTTTGAAAAAGACAAATTTCTGCCGATTCCGCTGAAACCGGGCCAAATTTGAACTACAGCTGCCTCGTAGTTTTCTCTTTATTTTTTGAAAAAATCATTTCTAGGTAGCCAAGTACCTATTTCAACATAGATATACCAAGAGTTCATCAAGATTCAACACCTAGGTACGAACGGTCATGTCCCTCGTTTTGACGGTTTTCCGAAACCGGCTTTGAAAATTCCAGAAAATTCAAAAAAAATCGAAACGATGCAAGACCTTCGCGTGGTGTTGTTATATATGCCCTAGTATCCACAAAAATAATAAACTTGGAATACGACAATTGGTGGAAAATGTGTTCACAGAAATGAGCTATCTCGTACGAAGATTCATGGCTTTCGGGTGAAATGACGGATGTTTTGGCCACATCCATGGCATAGTTTGTTTAAATGTGCCCATATTCCACACAAAGGTGCATATTGGAACAACTAACAATGTTCACGAAGAAAGTTTTATTTTTTGTTGAATAAAAATACCATTTTCCCTTTCCGGAGTGTCGAAACCGGGTATTTTTGTGAAGCACATACACAAAATATGTTGCAAAAATGTACAAAGTAAAATTCTAAAATATATTATGTCATGTTTGATCTACAAATAACAAACTTAATACCTCTCAACAGCTCGAAATACACCTCTTTCGAAAAGACAAATTTCTGCCGATTCAGCTGAAACCGGGCCAAATTTGAACTACAGCTGCCTCGTAATTTTCTCTTTATTTTTTGAAAAAATCATTTCTAGGTAGCCAAGTACCTATTTCAACATAGATATACCAAGAGTTCATCAAGATTCAACACCTAGGTACGAACGGTCATGTCCCTCGTTTTGACCGTTCACCGAAACCGGCTTAGAAAATTCCAGAAAATTCAAAAAAAACTCGAAACGATGCAAGACCTTCGCGTGGTGTTGTTATATATGCCCTAGTATCCACCAAAAATAATAAACTTGGAATACGACAATTTGGTGGAAAATGTGTTCACAGAAATGAGTTATCTCGTACGAAGATTCATGGCTTTCGGGTGAAATGACGGATGTTTTGGCCACATCCATGGCATAGTTTGTTTAAATGTGCCCATATTCCACACAAAGGTGCATATTGGAACAACTAACAATGTTCACGAAGAAAGTTTTATTTTTCGTTGAATAAAAATACCATTTTCCCTTTCCGGAGTGTCGAAACCGGCTTGTTTTATGAAGCACATACACAAAATATGTTTCAAAAATGTACATACTAAAATTCTAAATATATTATGTCATGTTTTATCTACAAATAACAAACTTAATACCTCTCAACAGCTCAAAATACACCTCTTTTGAAAAAGACAAATTTCTGCCGATTCAGATGAAACTGGGCCAAATTTGAACTACAGCTGCCTCGTAATTTTCTCTTTATTTTTTGAAAAAATCATTTCTAGGTAGCCAAGTACCTATTTCAACATATATATACCAAGAGTTCATCAAGATTCAACACCTAGGTACGAACGGTCATGTCCCTCGTTTTGACCGTTCACCGAAACCGGCTTAGAAAATTCCAGAAAATTCAAAAAAACTCGAAACGATGCAAAATCTTCGCGTGGTGTTGTTATATATGCCCTAGTATCCACCAAAAATAATAAACTTGGAATACGACAATTTGGTGGAAAATGTGTTCACAGAAATGAGCTATCTCGTACGAAGATTCATGGCTTTCGGTTGAAATGACGGATGTTTTGGCCACATCCATGGCATAGTTTGTTTAAATGTGCCCATATTCCACACAAAGGTGCATATTGGAACAACTAACAATGTTCACGAAGAAAGTTTTATTTTTCGTTGAATAAAAATACCATTTTCCCTTCCCGGAGTGTCAAAACCGGCTTGTTTTGTGAAGCACATACACAAAATATGTTGCAAAAATGTACAAAGTAAAATTCTAAATATATTATGTCATGTTTGATCTACAAATAACAAACTTACTACCTCTGAATAGCTCAAAATACACCTCTTTCGAAAAAGATAAATTTCTGCCGATTCAGCTGAAACCGGGCCAAATTTGAACTACAGGTGACTCGTAGTTTTCTCTTTATATTTTTTAAAAATCATTTCTAGGTAGCCAAGTACCTATTTCAACATAGATACACCAATAGTTCATCAAGATTCAACCCCTAGGTACTAACGGTCATGTCCCCCATTTGACCGTATTTTGAAATCGACACACGAAATTGAAACTTTTGTATGCACCGATGCAGTGCAAACCATGTATGTACTTTTATCGTGTTCATAGAAGTAGAGCCCTCAAATATGGTTAATTTTTTAAGAGGAGAAGTTGCAGTTCTGAGTATATTTGGAAAATAAATCAAAATTTTATAATGGCTTAGTTCATTCGTCTAAACATTCCGAATTTAAATTATTCAAATATATATTAGTTTAATGAAAATTAGTAGATTACATTTTTATGAACATTTTGACATATTATTTATAATTTTTCGAGTTACAAGGAATATTGTATGAATTTCCAAATTTTTATTCAATTTCTGCCATTTTCTGTAATTTCTGCCATATTATTTAAACCGTTTTTCACATGGGCCAACCTTAGCCATACCCACTGACCGGGTGGGCCAGCAGGCACACATGACATCTATACAGCTATATGGGCCGTCGGCCCATTCGGCGTAACAAAACGAGACCGAGGCCTCACACATTCGTGGCCCAAGCCAATCGATGGAACGTGTGCTTATAAACCCAAAGCGCGGTACCATACCAGCAAGCGTGAGATGGCCCGGTGGTAATGCCATCGCTTGGGGCGGGCGAGGTCGTGGGTTCAAGCCCCATCGCCTCCTTATTATGCAGTTTTCTGCTTATATTTCTCATAGGTATATCTTTTTTTTTGAGAAAACTCTCATAGGTATATCTGGAACTGGATTCCCAAAATCCACGGGCTTTGGGCCTAAAATAAATTGGATCCGACTGGATTGGACTCCGTTGGATGTGGACTTCAGTTGGACATTAGGTCCAATATTATTGGATACCTTTGGACTTGATCGTTGGACAGTCCAGGATCCATTGGACTGGAGCAGCTTGCGCTGCCTCTCACATCGACAGCCGCCGGCGCCGCCTGTCTGTTTGCCGTTGCCTCTGCGAGTATCTACTCGCCGCCACAGCCTTCGGCCATGGCTCCGCTTCTCTGCCCACCAGGCCACCACCGTACCCTTTGGCCACCGGATCCGCGTCTCTATCCGCCGTCGGTACCTGTCGGCCACCTGCTCCGCGTCCCTGCTCGTCGTCGGCCCCCGTCGCCGACCGGCTCTTCTTCTTGCTTCGCTCGTCCAACGCGTCAGCCGCCGGCGTGGAGGCCTTCTCGATCTGCATCTGCCGGCGTGGATGGGATCTGAAAAGCTTCACTCCAACTCCCGTTGTGATGCTCCAGTTTTTTTTCTGGCAAGGTTCGGTGATTCACCGTGCTAGGAGTAGCGATTAGTGTGTGTGTGGCCTGACGACGCATGCAGCCCCAAACAATTTTCAAAGTCCATTTGGATTTGGATGGATTTGGATAATAGAGATTGGACTTGGATGGATTTGGGTAATTCAAAGCTAAAGGTGGACCGGACATGGAGTGGACAACTTTACACTGGATTATAATTGGATTTCCAGGTTTTGGATTTGGACCCTTGTCCAGTTCCAGATTTACTCATAGGCATAGGGGAACATGTGTATAAATTACGTTGCGCTCAATATGTATCACGAATGGTTCTTGGCCTTGGTGGTTACGGAGTGCGCTGCTCTTGTGGGAGAGCAGGGTTCGATCTGGGTGTCCCCCCTATTTTATTTATTTTCCACATTATTTCATCCGGATGGACATTGCCTCCGTGAAACGTGTGGAGCCTACCTGGTCACTTGTGGGTCCCGCACGAGGTTGAAATTAACAAATGTGCATGACACATAGTCAAAATTGACACGTGAACATGACACGTAGGAAAAAATTGACACGTGAACATGACACGTAGGCAAAAATTGACACGTGAACATGCCACGTAGGCAAAAATTGACACGTGGATATGACATGTTGGCGAAAATCACAATCAACAAACGCATGACCAATTAATTTAGTCTTAGATAAGCAAAAAAAGGGTCATACACCAGGTATCATGTCCTATGACCGTCTTGTTAAAGAAAATCATGACTTTTTTGGCAAAAAAGTCATGTGTTTAGTCCCTCCCAAACATGTCATGACCAACAGATTAAACATGGTCATAGATCTATGACAAATTCATCCATGGTCAATAAAAAAGGGTCATGTATCAACATATTTCTTGTAGTGATGTGAGTTCTGAACTTAAGGGCATCTCCAGCCGTTCGGCCCCCCAGGTTTCAGTTCGGCGCTTTTTCGCGATATCGCCGCCCCGCTCCCAAACCTGGGGGGGCGATTTTACCAGCCGTTCGGCGACCATGAAAAGAGAACGGCGATAGCATTTGAAACTTCCTCTTCCCACCCCAAAAATAGAGCCCGAGTTCGGCGATCACGTCAGCCATAGTTTGGGCAATCATATTACAAAAAAATGCCACAGGTGGGCGATCAAATAGTCTAGATCGAATCACAGACGGGCGCGCGCGTCGTGGGCAAAGGCAGGCAATCAGGCAGAGGCGTCGGCCGGCGTCGGAGCAGGCGGCGAGCTCGGCGCAGCATCATCCAGGTCGATGACGGGAGATGCATCCTCCAGGTCGACGGCGGGCGCGGCATCCTTGTCGACGACGGGCGCGTCATCCTCCAGATCGACGACGGGCTCGGCATGCTTGTCGACGACGGGCGCGACATCCTCCATGTCGACGTGCGTGCTCGTCGGCGCGGTGGTGTAGCTAGTGCCAGCAGACAACGTAGTCGGGGCCGGGGCCGGGCTGATGTCGCTCAGGATGAGGGTGCACTGCGCCAGGAACCAAGCTCTCACCTCGGGGGTCATCGCGGCCGGGTCGCCCCCCGTGAGGAAGGCGAGGTTGTTGTTCCTCTTCTTCGCCGCGGTGTCAGTCCTGAGGAGGTCGATCTTCACCTGCGAGTTGGCCATGAGCGCCGGCCATCTCTGCTTGGCGACCTCCTCCCTCTTGCCGGCCTGGGCCTGGGCGTCGGGGATGCAGGTCTCGATGGACGCCTGGAGCTTTGCCGCTGCCGGCGCGCCGTCCCTTACCAACTTGGCTTTCTTGTGGCCCATCGGCAGACGTCCTTCGGACGCGCACGCAGCCACCGCGTCGGGAACGTACTCCTTGCCCTTGCCGATCGACCGCCTGATGCATGTAAAATGCATAAATGAACTTTGCATGTTATTACTTGTTTTCCCTACATATTAGCAACTTATATTCATGTTTTATAATGATTTGGGGGATTTTCTAAACAATCCATCTTCTTTTGGTTCTAACCCTGTTTTTCCAGAAAACGTACTTTTTAGTGTTTCAGACTTTCCGGGAGCTTCGGGACTCCAAAAAGGGCAAGTCCAAAGAGAACGGTTCAGAATTTTCGAGACGAAGACCATGGGCCAAAGTAGAGGGCCAAAAGGCCAACCAGGTGGCAAAGAGGGCCCTCCACGCGGCCAGATTCCTTGGCCGCGTGAGAGGCCCCCTTTTTGCCCCCGTGGCTCCGATGCCGTCGATCTTTCTTCTCCCGAGTGTCTCGTGACCTAAAAACGACTATATAAAAGGTCCCCTGGCCTTTTCGAGGGAGAGGCGGCGCCGAGAGACGAAACCACGAAACAGAGAGACAGAAGGCTGCCGCCGGAGAAGATCGGAGGGGGGAAACGCCGCTGGGATCACCCCCGGAGGGCTCCACCCCCCTCCGGCATGTTCATCATCAACATCTACAGCAAGATTAGCTCCATCTCTCCACTGTAATCTCTTGGCAAACACGATGTATGATGCAATACTATATTCCCTTGATGTATTGTGCCTCCCCGTCTATGTTTGAGTAGTGAATTGTTCTTGGCAATGGTGAAATAGTTCGTTGATTGGTTGCATACAAGTTTGTTATCTTCTATGATTGTCTTTATGTACAATATATGAGTGCACGCATATGTTGGGGAATGCATGTAAGGTGATCACCGGTAGCATAATGGAGTGGTGGTGAGTTGGGAGTGACAGTAACCTGAGACCGAGCCACAAAGTTAAGTTATTGGGGGATATATATAGGGGACCTTAGAACGTAAGGCTATGGTGGGACTTTATGTCTTAATCAATCTTGTGCAGCCATTTACTTGGCCACATGATCCATCATAAGGCGTTGTAGATCATTTACTTGACTATACCTATTCATGGCTCCTTCCTATAAGAAACAACTAAGACTAAAACATGTTCTTCACTAATTATGACAACCACACGAACGAAACACATATTGCTATAACACTTGCTCCCTTGAGATACTTGAGATATTTGCTTCTTGCTACTTGTGAAACTTGCTTAGAAACTTGCTTTAGAAACTTGCTCTAGGATTACTTGCATTTTAAACTTGCTTCACTAGTTACTAGACAAACCACACTCCACGTCACTTGCTTTTAATTAGTTAGTTCCTTTTAGTCAAACTTATTGCTTTGCATAAACAGCCATATAAGAGGGTTATAGGGCTTTAGAGAATAGATAGCTTACCTTCAGCTCCTCGTGGGTTCGACACTCAAATACTTATCGAAAGGTACTACAATTGATCTCCTGCACTTGGGAGTCATCACCGCCGCACCTCCGCCCACTTCTCGCACCCCTCGATGACGACGAAGACGTGGAGGAACTTGAAGTCGGAGCCCTCGTCGTTCTTGTACGCCTCGAGCATCCGGACGATCTCCATCTCACGGTTGGCGCCGCTCTGCGGCCTCATCGAGATCTCCTCATGTATGCCATGCCACTTGTTGCAGGAGG
The DNA here is from genome assembly GCA_028641055.1 of Alopecurus myosuroides. Taxonomy (NCBI): domain Eukaryota; kingdom Viridiplantae; phylum Streptophyta; class Magnoliopsida; order Poales; family Poaceae; genus Alopecurus; species Alopecurus myosuroides. The sequence goes on from CM054058.1 coordinate 45,613,537, forward strand.
CCTGGATGTTCGCCCAATGGTTCGCCACGGCCTTCTGGCCGCGATCGGTGACGCATGAGGCGAAGTAGGGGTCGATCATCCAGCGCTCGTCGTACGCAGTCTTCGCCCGCTTCCAGTAGTTGTCGACGTGCTGGTTGGCGCCGACGATCGGGTCCATGCTGATCGTCTTCCACGCCTCGGCGAGGAGGACATCCTCCCTGTTCGCCCACTTGATGCGAGGCTCGACGGGGGGCGGCGGTGCCTTGGGTTCCTTGCGAGGACAGCCAGGACCACGGCGCTTTCGGCCTTTGCCGGCGGGATCTGCCCCCTCGGGCGCTACCGGCGTCTCGTCCACCTCGTCGTCACGGCCCTGCGTCTCCGTCGCCTGCGTGCTGGTAGAGCATCCTTCTCCGTAGTCGCCACCTCCCTACGCGAAAAACTCCCCGCTGTGCTCGAGGAAGCCCGGGCTCGCCGCCGCCGCCATCGAGCCGGCCACTATGATCTCCTCCATGTAGCTGTTGTCCTGGGTCTGAAGTCCGGCCATGATCGCACGGCGGTGGGACGGGGAAGCTGCGTAGCCCAGCGAGGCGCCATACATCATCGGCGGATGGTAGGGGAAGGTGAGGTTGGGGTTGAAACCGCCCAGGGGGTCGCCTTCGACGAACCACGCATGCGTCGGGTGCGGTGACGGGCGTGGCGACGGCGACGGCGAGTTCTTCCATCCGGCGAAGATGGGGCTGAAGCCGGTCTTCCACTTGACGAGCGGCGATGTGGCTGCGACCGGAATAGGCGGCTCATCCGGCGCGACCTCATCCTCCTCCTCATCCTCCAACTCCTCTTCCTCGGCGGCGGCATGCTCCTCCGCCTGCAGCTGCGCCATCAACTGCCTCTGCCGTTGCGCCGCCTCCCTCCCCCGGCGCTTGACGTTGGCCGTTGCCAGGCGCGCCGTCTCGGCGATCCACTCCTTGTTGGTCATGCCGGGCGGCTTCTCCTTCGGCGCTCTCGGCTTGCGCGGTTTCTTGCCGAGATCGGAGGTCGCGGGAATGGATACGGCGGCGGCGGCGGCGCGGGGTCCTGTGAATCGGGCGGGAGCCATGGCGTCTAGATCTCGGGGTGGGTGGCAAATGGCGGGAATGGAGTGGGGGGAGGTACATGAGGGGGGAAAGTGGAGGGAAACGCCGAAAAAAGGGAGGGAAATCGTCTCCCGTCGCCGACAGTTCTAGCCCACGCACGTATTTCGCCAACCAGGCCGAACCCAGCGCGCTGGGTTTGGCGGCGCGAAACGGCGCAAAAAACGGCGCAAAGCGGCGCTAAATCGGATCCTGGGGGGCGACTGGTGCGTTTTCGGCGCGAAAAACGCCGCGTGGGGGGCTCTGGGGGGACGGTTGGAGATGCCCTAACACATGATAGTTGTGTATTACAAATCTGGTATCTGTGTTATCATATCATGGTATCTTACGAGTTCTACAAATGTTTTTGGTTCTAATTCATCATTGGACTCATACAATAAATTCTGTGTAGCTAATTTTGTAACAATAGAAAAGCTTGTATCTCCATATGTAGCTGCTAATTTTTTTTATTCATGTTTTAGCTATGCGACATCACTGCTCTCAATACCGATGAATTGGTTCTCGAGCTAGAGGATTCACCGTACGCAATTAATTCATGGACAACTGTTGCAAGGGATTGCGTGACCGCATGAGACACGCAGGAGTATGATTCAACCAAGTTTGGAGTGATGCAGGTTGTTTCTATCTTTTTTTTCTATATGTAGGTTTGCATCCTTTTTTTCTGTTCTTACTTATGTTTATTGCTCATAAACGCAGCTAAGAGATGAATCCAAGGATGTTTTATCTCGGAAAATGGGTCTTTTTGGTGGCCCTGATGGTTTTGAGTCTTGGATGCAGATCAATATCCATCCCACAAGTACCATTGAGGTATTATTTTTTGCATTGTTTGTTTACCTGGTACTCCTAACTTGTTTCTGTATTAGTTTTTTTTTCTAATTCAACCACCGGGTTTATTTGAAAGAACTACCATATTGTCTATATATAATTGCCATTTCTCATAGCTATCATGATTCTGCAGTATTAACTTAGAAGCTATTTTCTGCCAATTTTCAACTAGAAGATTTTGTATAACCAGTTACTATTTTTCCTTGCAACGTTGCTATCACACTGCCTTTGTTCTAGAGCTTTCTAAGTAGAATTTTAACTGTTATTATACATTAACAACAAAGGAAAAGAGTGCACTCCCTCATGTTGTCTTTTGCTTCCAATGTCAATGGTGCTCTGAGTACTCTTGTTCAAGGGTTAACTGAATCTGTTCCATGTGAAAGATGCACTGAATTAGATGGTATTAAAGCCGCGGAGTCAGATAGGGAAGATGAAGATAATGCAGTTCATGGCAAAAAGTTCTCAGGCGAAGATGCAGATGGTGATGAATCAATATCTGCGGACGATGAGGAAACAGAAACAGAGACAGAACACATTGCAAAAGAATCTCCTGAGCCAAGTCATCGCGGAAGAATACAAGTGCCGAATGAAGCAGGTCCTAGTAAAATTTCACGCGATATTCCTATGCAAGTAAGGATGAGTGCTAGTCCTTCACCAGCTCCTATGCACTCTCAAATCAATGTTCCATCAGATAGTGAGTTATTTGGATCAGATGAAAGCGGTTAGAGAGGTGGATATGTAGGTGATTCTCAAATTTCCATTAGCGAGATTGCTGATGATATAATCAAAGTGGTGACGGAAAATCTTGCATCCAATCTGTGCAAAATGAAGTCCCATCAAACAGCTCTATCAGACTCTGAGAAAGACGTGCACAATGAAATCAAGCTTGTAGTTGCAAAGGAACTAAACATTCCTTTAAGAATTTTTACAACATGATGAATATCAGAATGAGGGAGGTCAGTGTACAGAAATTGAAAAGGGTTCAGATAGACAGAGCGATGTGGTTGCAGATGAGACGGTGCTTCAGAAAAGGTCTGTTATAACATTCTTTGGCTCTTTTTTGTCATTTTTTTTCTTGAAACTCATAGGTTGCATGAATTAAACTTGTATGTATGACCTTTTTTCATGGCGTTTATATAATTTTTGCTGTTTGATTTATCTTCTTTGTAAATAATCTAGTAGCTATGTTCTTCTAAATTGGTATTTCTCATGTATTTAAATGGTATCTGTCTATTTTTTTCACCTTACATCTTACATAAGATTTTTTTTCTTCCAGTAGTTCTTTCGAAAGAGATCCATCTGTTGTTGCTGACAGTGTTGTATACCATATGGGTAGCAGAATAGTGGACCTATAGTGGCCTGTTCAGTCCCAACCGATTGATAACCAGGCCATCAAGGACTCTGAGGAAAGTAATAAAGCAAAAGGGAGTGCAGTCAGCAGCGATGCTCCAGAGTATAACCCGATTCACAAATGGTTTGCAAAAGAATGTCTCTCTTTATTAATTTAGTTAGTAGCCATGTTTTTCTTAAAGTTGTAGTACTTTATCTAAATTATATGGTCTCTAGGGTCATTTAACTTGATATGTGTTGTTTATTTACTTGGTATCCATAAATTGTTTCTAGGTGTTATTTGTAAATTACCTTGTATACTTGATGATTTAACATGATACTTGTTATTACTTGTCTGGATAGTTATTATGGTTATCCAAATTATATATACTTTTTTTAATTTTCATATTGTAGTTACCACATTAGTTAACTTCATATCCACTACCACTTTTCTTGATATCTAATGTGAAGTTTCATGGTATTCAGCTCTTTTTGTTAAAATTAAATCTCGTGTTCTTTTAACCTTTTTATTCTAAATTTTTTTCCTCCCTGTTTTTGAAGTAAACGTCATATTTCATCAAATTTGTCTCCTTCAAGGAAGTCACCAAGGTTAACTCAAGTTAATGTTAGGAGCCAAAGTGTTAGCACTCAATCAACTATCAAAAAAGATGCCAAAGAAAGCAGAAGTGTTCCAAAGCAGAATTCTGAAAGAGATGGAAGCACTGCTAGGTCTGTCGTTGTGTTGTCACCCAAAATTTCCAATGCGCCGGGGAGAAGTGTTTAAAGAGATGGCAGCAGTGCCAAGTCTGCTGTTGTGGTGTCACCCACTGTTTCTAGTGTGTTTGGGAGAATTGCTGAAAGAGATGGGAGCAGTGCTAGGAATGCTGTTGTGTTGTCACCCACAGTTTATAGGAACCTGAGTGCAAGTGCTGAAAGAGACGGTAGTAGTGCGGGGACTGATTTTGAGGTGTCACCTATAGTTGCCATGACCCCCAAGCACAAAATGTCTTCGAATAAGATGAAGGAGATACAAGATGGGAAAAGGATTAGCAGTGCAATCCGCATCTCACCAACTGTTACCGAGACGAATACGGAGGATAACAACTTCAGGGAGATGGTCATCTCACTAAGGACGCAGCAAATGGATGCACATCGCACACGCCCTTCCGACAGAAATTACACAGTGTCCCCTATTTTCGGCCCTCAACTACTCAGTCTTGGCCCAATTGGACGTAGTCCAATGGGTGTGCCTCCGGATGTTGCTTCTCTTGTTAAAAACTTGTCAGACTGTGTTATGAGGCAATGTTTGTTCTCAACTGTTGGAGCAAGTCACCCTTTGTCAGATGGTGGTGGAGCAAGAAGTAGAAAACACCCCGATAACCAAACTTCCTCCGAGATCAAGGAAAGAGATAATCGTCCAGGGATGTTCACTCCTCCACCATTTAATCTCAGTCTTCTGGGGAGTTCGCAAGAGACATCAAGCCCAGATGAAGTGATTATTGCAGAACCATTAGCTTGGGCTCCATCACAAGGTACTTACTTCTGTTTAACTTTTTTTCCGGGGTGTACTTGTGTGATTAACATGATAGCTGTATGTATATTGTGTGGTAGCTGCTCTAATTAAACCCGGTAATTCTTTGAAATAACTTAAAACATGATAGTTGTTGAAGGCTAGCTTTGTTTTTTTGAATTCTTGTATAATATGGTAATTGTTTGAAAATATCATGGTACTTCATAATTCTTATATATTTTTTTGTACTTGAATGAACATTTTATTGGATAATTTCTTGGATATACACTCTACATCACATCTGTCACCTATATATATGGCATATGGCTACTTTTTTCACACCTTTTATTTTCCTGCATGTTCTGTAGAGGAAGTATCATCTGCTGATGATATTGAAGAGATGAAACTGTCTGATGAATTGGAAGCTTTTGTACTCGGGAAAACTGATGCGGAGGTTGAGGAGGAGTGGCATAGATACGAGGAATGTGCAAAGGTTTTTCCGCAAGGCAACGTGCGTTACATGAAAAAGCAAAACCAAGCATATCAAAAGTTGTTCGAAGCTTAACTCCCAAGGTGCAACTGCACAAACCTAGGGTTAAGAAGGTTTCCCATTTCAAGCAGTCTCCATATGGTGTGAAACTTGTTGTGAAGCAGGAGCACGATCATCTTTACAATTTTCTTTTGAAACACAAGTCTGCTCGAGGGAAAGATTCAACAAATTTGAAGCAGTGCATAGCTTGTGCTTATCTTTTTGTGCTCAGTTGCATCTTGCTTTGTCTTTGTGCTCAATTTCTTTTTAACTTAATTATTTTGTATTTTTTTTGTATGCAGCTATCGTGTCAACCATCTTCGTCAGGGGTGAATTCTCAAATCATTGCATGGAAGTTGGCATTGAGTACCGTCAAAGGACAAACACGATCAAGGGGGAGTTGATCATGTCACACCACCTGACCAAGTATGTGATGGATGGACAATTTACAAAGCCGTTGGTCGTTTCTACTTTCAAAAGGACTGAAGTACATTCCCTCAGCATTATGAATCAAGTAAGAAATTTGTGTTTTTCCTATTTTTTATAGTTGTGAGGTTTTTATTTAAATTTCAATTATTCTGATAGTTTTATTGAGAAAACCTGGCAACTGCTTTTGATTAACTTGATATGTGACTTCAATTCAATCTGGTAGATACATTGTACAAACTAATCTGTATGCAATATGGCTTCCTTGATTTTTAATACCTTTTTTATCTTATCACATATCCATTTTCCAGTTTTACATGAAATTGCACCACATCATAAATTTGGGAACCACTGTTACAGCCTATGCTTGAACTTTGAAGCTGAAAGATTTGAAGCTCTTGACTCTTCCGCGGTAAAGGCAACATGGGGATTGTTTTCCATGCAACTGCGCTTATGAACAGGATTAAGGAATTATGGGCATCCTATTATCAAGATTTCAATATTCAAATCCAGGATTATGATCTCAAGATAATCGATGTCCCTAAACAACATGGAAAGTAAGTTAATTCTGTCTTTGTAACAAAGTTCTAGAATCATTTTTTTTGGATATGTCTGTCGAAACATGCCCAAAGCTAAATAACATGAGTAGTGAGTTTCATGGTAGTTAAATATTCTTATTAGGTAACTTTGTTTTGGTGTAGTAGTTCATCCTTAGATGGTCATATCTGTTTCTAAACTGGTAATTGTGTTTAAATATAATGGTGGCTGAAGCTGTAGAATTTTTTTGGTACCTGCTTTTTCCAAATCTGATAGTTACTACTTATAAGATTGGTATCTCTGTTGGAACAACATGGTGGCTATAAATTTGTATTTTGGTATTTTTACCTACTTCTTGGTTGGTTGGTTTCTTCTACTTAAACTTTTTGGCTAACTTGAATCTTTTTCACCCAAGCCATGACTGTGGATACCATGTGCTCTACAACATTAAGAATTGGGATGGAGAGAACATACCACTGATCAGAAAAGACGACGTAGATAAACTGAGGAAAATAATGCCATACAATTGGGCAAACGCAAAATTTAACCAAACTACTAACTGGAAGTGGCATCTGGAGAATAACATTTGAGGTAAATAAACATATCTATCTCACAAGTTTTTACACAACAATTGACATGAATACAATTTTTGTTTTTTGATATGAATATCTTAAGACATCTCTACCACACTGTTTTCTCCTTCCTTTTCATCATTTGATCTATGTGTTGTTTGCTTCTGGTAGATCCCCCCTTTCCGGTCATGTTCTATAGTCATGATTCTCTGACCCACATTGCTTGCATGTAGCGAGATGGATTCCATCATGGCTAATGGAACGTGGGAGATCACTAAACGTCCTTATGGCTGTAAACCATTAGGACGTATGTGGGTGTTCAAAAAGAAGCTTAGGCCCGATGGTACGATTGAAAAGTACAAGGCTAGACTTGTGGCCAAGGGTTACTCCCAGAAAGAAGATGAAGATTTCTTCGATACTTGTTCACCTGTGGCCAGACTGACCACCATTCGAGTATTACTCTCGTTCGCGGCCTCGCATGGTCTTCTCGTCCATCAGATGGATGTTAAGACGACTTTCCTAAATGGAGAGTTAGACGAGGAAATCTATATGCAACAGCCAGAGGCTTTGTGTTAGATGGTCAAGAAGGAAAGGTGTGTAAGTTACTGAAATCTTTATATGGGATGAAACGAGCACCTAAGAAATGGCATGAGAAGTTCAATACAACTTTAGCAACTGTTGGCTTTGTTGTTAATGAAGCTGAAAAATGTGTATACTATCGCCATGGTGGGGGCGAAGGAGTTGTACTGTGTTTGTATGTTGATGAAATACTGATATTTGGGACCAACCTCAAAGTAATCAATGAGGTTAAGTCGTTTCTATCCCAAAACTTTGAGATGAAAGATCTTGGTGTGGCTAATGTTATTTTGAACATCAAGCTATTGAGAGACAATGAGGGTGGGATTACACTTCTGCAATCCCATTATGTAGAGAAGGTTTTGAGTCGTTTTGGATATTCGGACTACAAAATTTCTCCAACACCATATGATCCTAGTGTGCGGATTCGAAAGTTTGAAGGCACAACTAAGGATCAGCTGAGGTACTCTCAAGTAATTGGTTCACTCATGTACCTAGCTATCGCTACGAGTTCTGACATCATGTTTGTTGTGTGCAAATTAAGCCGGTTTGTTTTCAATCCGGGTGATGTGCGTTGGCATGCTGTAGAAAGAATTATGTGCTATCTGAAAAGTACCGTGAACCATGGACCTCACTATAGTGGATATCCTTCGGTACTTGAAGGGTATTGTGATGCGAATTGGATCTCGGATGCTGATGAGATGAAAGCCACAACGGGGTATGTGTTTACCCTTGGAGGTGATGCTGTTTCCTGGATGTCTTGCAAGCAAATGATCTTAACGAGATCAACAATGGAAGCATAATTAACAGCATTAGACACGTCTAGTGTCAAAGCAGGATGGCTTCGAGATCTTTTGATGGACTTGCCTGTGGTTGAAAAGCCAGTACCGGCTATCCTTATGAACTGTGACAATCAAACAGTATTTGTCAAGGTGAAGAGTTCAAAGGACAATGCACAGTCCACAAAGCACATAAAAATGAGATTAAAAGTTGTCAGATATTTAAGAAACTCTGGAGTGATAGCGGTGGATTTTATCCAGTTGGCTAAGAATCTGGAAGATCCCTTTACTAAAGGGCAATCACGTGTTGTGATAGAAAGTGCATCGAGGGAGATGGGTATGAGACCCACATGAGTTGCCATGGTATTAACCCAACCTATGTGATCGGAATACCGTGAAGTGGGAGCTGGGAAAACAAGCTAGTGGTTAACTGTGGAGAGTAATTTTTACTAACCCACTCCACTGGAGATGCAGTACTCTCAAAAACTGTATGGCAGATTGACTTTTGTCTTAATGTGTTCCAAGGCTTGTATAAGCAAGATGCTATCCTACAGAGCGATCTTTGGAGGAACACACCTATATGAGCCTAACTGCTGGTCACAGTCTATAAGATTGGGTGATATCTAATCAGTTCATTAATAGGCCAGGAGTATGACTAATATGCTCCACCTGACGGGTCAGCCTTCGGCAGCCTAGTACTTGCAAGAAATTTAGTGAAACTATTTTACTCCAAACTGATAATTCAAGGCATAGTCCATTGTTCAGTTGTGATGTAGTGTAGCTATTTGTTCTAGGTTGAAGTTCAACCTTGACGGGTCTCCACTGAAAATGTCGGTATATAAAAACAGTGATTGGAACAGAGGACAACACCATGGGTCTTTGGGATCTGGTGGAGGATTGCTGAAATTTGGGATGTGCCTTTAGCCCATTAGGCAACTTCTATTTAATCCCTTAGGCCCATGCAGCCATAGCAAGTGGTGGGAGTTTAGTCCCATATTGCTAGTTGGGAGAGTTTTGCACCAGTTTATAATGTGAGATCTCTCCCCACTAGTGTGAGTTGGTATGAAGAGAGAGGAGTTGTGGAGGTCTTCCACACGCGCGCTCCTCCTCATCTGCCGCCCGCCTTGCCACGCCTCGCCTCCTCATGACACGACACGTCACGACGCGCCGCGGGTTGCGGGAATGAGCCGAGCTGATGCCTTTATTTTGGCAGTCGGAAATAGACACGCCATTAATATGAGACGTCATATTGATTGTTGTCTATTGCGTCACATTTATTTTGGTAACAGCCGTGCGCAGTAAAACGCCGCATTGATCACGTGGTAACCGCGCGCCGTAAAACGACGCATTGATTACGTGGTAACGGCTGTAAACGCCAATTTAATTTATGAGCTGACAGTTCTCCTACCCGGCCGTGCCTATATATTGAGGGCGCATGGCGGACACAGATACACACCTCATACGCTCTGCACCCATTGTCATTCCTCTCTCTGTTGGTTCCGCCGGTGATTCCATCCCGTCTACCACGTACACGGCCGACGGGAGAGCAGGCCTCTAAAACCCCGCCTCTCCGTATCCTGTATGGGAGAGGGGCGATTAAGTTTTTGGGGAGCGTCTCCTACGCGACTGCTCGCGGCCGTACGTCTACTTCGACTACTACTGCATCGCCATCATCTTCAACATGTCCACCGAAACTGAACGCCCTGCTGGTGCCGCCGAGGCCGCCACCGCTGCCACCGAGGCCGCCTCTGCTGCTGCTGCCGCTTCTGCTACTGCTGCCGCCACCGTGGCTGCCGCCTCTGCTACGGCTACTGCTAATTGGCCGACCGCAGAGTATGACACGTTTATCCCTGTCCTTATTATTTTCATGTGTGCAATACTAGTAGTTTGCGTAGATTTATCTACTATAAATTTAGTATATAGGAACATGGTTAAATATCAGTATGTTTACGTTATGTTCATGAGTTATATTTGGGTTAATTTAATCTGTAAATTGCCTAAATTCTTAACAATCGTAGCCTAGTTTTGTGGTATTGTCCTTTGAATGCTTTATTTCGTTCACATGGCGCATGATTACACCATGTTATGACTACAAACCAGTCACCTTTAGCCTCTATGAGCATTTAGTTTTTGATTTGTAATATCATTTATGCTTTTATTAATAATGTTTTGTCCCTATGCATGATTATGGCCATTATTTCTCTCTTAATTTGTGCTTCCAATCTCTTGCCAGTCTTCACCTGTACTGAGTATGAGCTCTACTCGTGCATCCAATTCCCAAAAACCAAAATTTACGAAATGTGTCCGCCATACCAACCTATATGTGGTATTTAACCGCCACTCCAAAGTAAATTTTCATGATCTACCTTTAAAAACTTCAAAATTATACCAATTTTGTGCTCTGTATTAGCTCATGGGGACGTAGGTAGACGGTCTTTATTTCACTTTTTGATTAGACTTTACACACCTAGACTCGTGGCACATCCGCTTATCCAATTTGCTAGAATGGCTGGCAACGGGCACTAGTGGAAACAGGGGCATTAGTCCCGGTCCGTAAGCCCCATTTGTCCCGGTTGTGCAACCGGGATGGGGCATCCGGGACAAATACCCCTCCCCCATTGGTCCCGGTTGTGCCAGGACCCGGGACAAATGGGGCTGACCACGTGGCTCGTTAGCTGGACCCTGGCCAGGGCTATTAGTCCCGGTCCTCAATACGACCCGGGATGCATGCCCCTTCTGCCGCGGCAGAATTTTTATGATTTGTGTTAATTTGGGCCCTCCCCGGACCTCCCGGATCCCATGAGAAGAGAGGTGCCCCGGTGGCCCTTCCCCGGACCTTCCGAATCCCACGAGAAGAGAGGAGCCTCGGTGGACCCTCCCTGGAGCTTCCGGATCCCACGAACGAATAATTAATACATATATAAAGCAGAATAAGGAACACTTATATTACGGAAGCAAAGTATATCGAGCATATTACATGACGGATGGAGTGTATTACAAAATCAAATTCAGTTCCAACTGGGGCTATAGTACTCTCCATTTACGTTTAGGGCCTCTGCATCTAAGAAGCCCGCAATTTCCTCCTGAATTGCTCGTATGCGGCCCCTTGGTAGAAGACCGTCCCGAAGCCGTTCGATCTAATATAAAGAAGAGTGGTCAATATATATTAATGAAACTAAGTAACTAAAATAGATGGTGATAACAAGAATTGACGACTAACGTACATGAAGTTGCTTTAAATTTCTGCCCTTGGGACATGTCGTCTGACGAATGAACTCGCAAACGTAGTATCCACACAAGTGATTCCCGTCTCCTTGTTGCAAGAACTTACGAGAACATGATTTCAATCAAAATAATAATAAACTAGACATGATAATGGTATCGACACTAGAATCAAGGAGATGCTCGCGGATCTAGATAGTACTTACTTGCACAACATCAAATGTAAGCTTTGATTTCCATTCACCCTTGGCCTTTTTATGAACCTCTTCCAAACGCTACCCGAGAAAAAAAGAATAAAAAGAGTTAGTAATTACTTGATATCCGAAAATAAAACAAAGTAGTCGATATAGTGCCATATATAAATACTAAAATTAATAAAGATTGAAATTACCGCTGGATCATTTCCTGCATGTCAGCCCACATCGCTAGGGGTTTACGTTTTGGGTCCATTACCATTACTTTTTCTTTGTCAATTTCGAAGATTAGCAGAATATAGTGGAAGCTGCGCACGCCGAACTCATAAATTATACAGTGAACATCGAGTAAGGAAAACAGAATGTTTACAACACAGTAACACTAACCCGAAGTTGTAAGGAAATAGTATTTCCCGTCGGTGTTGGTGAAACACTATTGCCCTCAGAATATTATTTTCTGTATCCTTGGCAGTCTGAAGAGTCTTTTCATAAACAATATTTGGATCAATGAACCCAATATCATAGATTCCACCTCTTTTGCATTCGAGAATCTTCATTCTGCAATTATAATATATGAGTGTACTATATAGGCACTAGTGTTTCTTACAGACAATAGGCACTAAGGACAGCTTTGTCGAGGGCCTGTTGCTGGTATAACTGAAACAATTCGTCAAATTGAATCATAACCAATCCATCTCCATACCCATAGTGCTCGTCCTTAACACTGAGACATATCCAGTCCTGAGATTTCTCAGTGGCTTCCATATACCAACCATGCACTCTTCGCATTTTCGTTGGTAGATCCTTTATCTCCTCGGGTTTGACGAGAGGCTTCCCGTACGTGTATTTGTACGCACATTCAGCTTCGGGGAAGTAGTCTATTGTTTGCATATACTCAGCAATGGACAAACCCGCATCAGCTGCCTTGTCTGTGTACGGTGTTATAAACTTCGGATCAATTTGCTCATCAGCAATATTAGTGCTCGGCCCCACCTGGGTATTGGAAATCACTTTAAGCGTGGACGTGGATTGTTTTTTCTGCTCTTCGAGTTGGGCAACTGATTTTCCCCTTTTCCCGCTTGCGCTACTACTATTCATCGACCGCACCATTTCCTGGTGTGACTTCAGAATAGAGCGGTCATAGTCAGATGACAGACTCGGCTCGGGTTGATGAAGAGTCTTCACCATTTTCTAAGCTCGTTCTATCTCTTCTTAGGTCTCGGGGAAATCTGCCTTTTTCTTCTTCTTCCGCTTCGATTTCCACGCCTCGTATTCGTCCTTTGCGATTTTCTGGTTTTCCTCGGGAGTATAATCGTAAGGTAACTTGGGTACCTCCTTTGGTACCTTCGAGAGGGGTGACCGTTGATGTTTGGGTGATATTTTACGTTTCGGCAGAAACTTAGTGGGTGGAGAAGCTGACGCAGCGGCGTAGGCGACCGCGGTGGAGATGTGCACGGCGTAGGCGACCGCGCTGGAGACGGCATGCATGGCGAAGACGACCGCGTTGGAGACTTTTGCGCTGGAGAATGGCGAGGATTCGATGGCTTTACCGTCTGATTTGGGAGCACAATGCATTCATTTAGCCATAGAACGGCCAAGTTCTTGGCTTCTCCGAGTTCAGTCAACTCCTCGTCTTCACCTTCAGGGAAATCAAGCTTTACCCGCTCGAATCCGTTGACAACTTCATCGAACCCAACAACAATGTAGCCCCGTGGAACCGGAAGACTATGGTGAGTTGGTTCGTTGCCAATTGGTAAGGCATAGCCGGCCGCCGCCTTGATGGTTATATTGACGACCTTGAGCTCACAGGTTGTCATCTCCGTGATATCATCCACCGGGTGAATCATCGGCGGTGCATCATCACCCGGTAGCTGCGTGGATGCAACACTGCTTTTGCGATGAGAATGTGTGGTGTTGGTAGCCTCGACTTCACCTTCTACCATGTGTAGTGATGCGCCGGTCAACACTATTTGCTGGCTAAGTGTGTTAATTTGGTCCTGCTGCTTCTTTGCTACATCCTGCGTCAGCTTTATCGGTTCTCCAGTTTGCCTGAGTCTCTGCTTTAGCTGCCTCCGCGTCCTTTCTACATTGACGGCTTCTATCGGGGTATATCTTTTTGTTGTCGTCGAACCCATTTTTCCACGGAGGATTGCCTTCTACGGCTCGTGTACGCCCTACGTGTTCCTTATTCCCGAGGGCGCGTGTGAGCTCGTTGTTCTCTCTATCTGGCACGAACTTCCCCTCTTTAGTGTACTGTATTGCGGTTCTCAGCCTCTCTATGGGTAGAGGACTCTCTTTATGCCTTAGGTTATAGATTGTTTTTCCTTCTGCGTCCAACGTGCCCCCATGCCCGTAGAACCATGACCTTGTCCGCTCGACCCACAAAAACGGCTCGGGAGTGATCCCCAGCTGAATTAGGTCTTTCTCCCATTTTTCCCACTTGGGACTGGAACCCTTGTAGCCACCTTGCCCCATAACATGGTGATATACCTTTTTGGCGGCGTATTTCTCATTTGTTTTTGTCCTTTCCAGTTCATTCTCTGACAGCTTGTACTTCACGAAATCTGCCCATATGGGTTTTATTTTCTCACACCCTTGAGTGAAATCTGGAGTCTTGTTTTTCTTAACATAGTCAAGGTTCAATCTTTTCTTCCAGTTTTTGAATTGCTCGGCCATCTTTTTCAGGGTCCACGCCTTGACCTTTTCCCGTATCTCTTTTTTCATTTTAGTAACATCGGCCTCATTCACATCCGCTTCATTCTCGTCCACCTTCGGCAAGGGTAAGTTGAAATTAGACAAGATCTTCGAGAAAATATGTTCTTTGGCTATTTTGCTGACATATGAAATTCCTTGTTTCCGCGGATCTTTTGGCTGATTCCACTCATGAACAGTGATCGGGATGTGATCCCTAACTAGCACTCCGCATTTCTTCACAAATTTTTGGGCAACATCAGCGGGAAGCTCGGGTGCGCCGTCTGCTGTGATCTTGTCGATCCTATATCTTTCTGTATCTTTTAACTTCTTTGTTGCGCCTCGTTTAGTCTTTTTTCCGGTTGATATGCTTGAACCGGATGGATAAAAATATAAAGAATGTTAATACATGTATATAGACAACGGATGCTTCATTAATTAACATATCTATATATGCACCTCGGAGCCGGTCTTTGTAATTTGTACGGCTCCACCGGAGCCGTCGGCTGCTCCCATATCGGAGCCGTCGGCTTCTCCCTCACCGGAGTCGTCTCCCTGGGTGAGCTCCGGATCTCCCTCACCGGAGTTGTTCATCCACTGGCTCACATCGGTATCTACGTCGGCCCCGCGGATGAAACCCTCGAGCAAGTTTTCGGCATCTTCGTCTCTTGGCTCCATACTATACAAAAAGAGTAATTATATGTTTGATATCCATTTCGTCAAAATTGCTTATAGATAATAACTAATGATCAATTATTTTCATCAAAATTGCCTATAGATAATACACAAAAAGAGCAACATATTCATGAAATATTCAAACGTATGATAATACGCATCCATAGATAAGGGTAGTCATAGCTCACGTGGTTAAATTTTCTAACATTCCTAACATGCATTCTTAAATTTCTAACACTAATTTAGTTAAATTTTCTAACATTTTTAAATTTCCTAACATTTCTAACATTTACTATGTCAATTCTAAGAAATCTAAAATTCCTAAGTCTAATCTAAAATTTCTAACATTCATAACTAATGATTCTAACATTTCTAACACTAATAAATAACTAAAAACAAAAACAGCAATTAAGTAACAAAAAGGAAAAAAAAAGGGGAAAAAGCCCCTAGTTAGGGCGAGATGGAGGCAGGGCCTTACCTCCGGCGCGGGGCAGCGGCGGCGGGGGGGGGGAGTGGAGGCCCGACGGGATCAAGGGGCGGCGGCGCGACGGGATCGAGGGGCGGCGGCGCGACGGGATCGAGGGCGGCGGCGCGAGCGGGCTGGCAGCTCGAGGGGCGGCTCGAGACGGATGGTTGTGCTTGAAGTTACGAGTCGGGTAATGCTAAGTTGCATCGGGGGCGGCGCTCGCGGACTGGCGGCAGCGCGACGACGGGATCGAGGGGCGGCTCGCGGGGCAGCGGGACGGAGGAGTGCGGCGGCGGGGTAGGGCGGCGCGCGAGGGGGGCAGTGGCGGCGCGGCGGCGGAGTGCGGCGACGGAAAAAATGGGTAGCCTGCGGCGTCGGTTCGTCCCTGGGCGCGGTTCTGTGGCCATCCGGGACGGTGACGTGTATATATTCATGGCCATCCGTCCCGGGTGGTGGCAAGAACCAGGACGAAAGGCCCCTTTAGTCCCGGTTGGTGGCAGCAACCGGGACGAAAGACCACCGTCCAGATGCTTTTTTTGGCAGGGCGCGCCAAATGTTTTAGCGCCAAAATTTCAATATTGTTTGAATATGCACATGAATAACTTCTATATACTTTCGAATTTGAAAAAAAATCAACATGAAAATTGCTTGAATTTGCCTAAATTAAATCTGTTTTCTGTTTACCTAAATAGTTATTCAAACTATTAACTATTTTACTATTTACATTCAAATCCGTTTTCTGGTTGCTAAGTGCATATATACATACCAAATGCACGACATAACGTATGCTGGCGTATTCTGTTATTTTGTATTTGGTCGATGAACTGACCGGTGTATGAAGGTGGGCTATACATAGGGTCCTCTGACTCACAAAGTGCTAGATCCAACGGCTAACAACCGCTCGAAAGAAACACAGCGTAGCCCTGATCGAACGGCTCACAACAGCTCGAAAGAAACACACTCCTGATCCAACGACTCACAAGCGCTTGAAAGAAACACACGATCCGTGTGATTCTATCTGATTGGTCCAAACGAAACCCGAACCATTTCGTCCCGGTTGGTAAAACAGGCCGGGACTAAAGGGATATGTTTTCTTCTCACTATATATATGTATGCATTGCCACACCATTGACATAAACACATACAAACTGACCACTCTCTCATGGCTTCTACCGTACCCACTCTAACCTTCATCCAGGCGAAGGCTCTTTCCGCCTCGAACTACCCCTGCCCACCCGGCTACAGCGTTCCCGCCGGTTGGATGCTGAGCGCCGGAGGAGTGCCGGTCGCTCCTCTTCCTCAAGGTGTGGCGCGTTGGGCGGCCATCAAGAACCACTACCACCACGAGCTCACGCCGGAGCAGCGGAGGAATCCCAGTTGGAATCCTGACTACCGTCCTACTTGGGACGCCTTCTTCATTAATCGGCGTGAGAGTGCGCTCGCCAGGTACGAGGAGAACGGCCCGCCTCCTTCGAACTTCAACGAGACCGGTTGTCGGTTGTGGTGGAGCGGCGGATGGACTCTTCAGAGCGTCATGAACTATATCAGGGCTGGCGATAACCCCCGCCTGCGCTACCCTCACGCCCAGTCCTGGAGTCGTGATCCTCCGAGGGAGTCCAGAGCACCGTCCGACGATAGTGACGACGACGGCGGCGACTACGACAACTATGAGTCGGAGTATTATAGGCCTAGGCAGGAGTATGACTAGTTAGAATATCGATGCACTCTGGCCATTATGTACGGCCTTGTTTATTTAGATCTATGCTCTCCGTTTAGATTTAGATCCAATCTTGCCATTATGTGTACTGCGCCTTGTTTATCTATCGAAATGCATGTCCCCCTCTTTTTAACGTCTATCGAAATGTCATTAGTCGTCTGAATCCAACCAATCAGGAAGAATCACACGGAAAACAGAAAACAGACGCGCTAGCACGCCGCTGTTTCCCGGAATATAACAAATTATTTTATTAAACAGCCAACAGAAAACAAACGCGCTAGCGCGCTACTCCTCGTCCTGGTCGTCGTCGTCGGTGACCTCCTCCTCGTCGTCGGAGGTGCATGATGGTATGTCCGACATAGGCCCCCACCTCGGATTGTCGGAGGCCCAGACTTCGCCGGCGTGGTCGGCCCGACGGAGCTCTTGCAACGCCTTCGTCCTCGCCCCCCGAGCGGCATCTAACTCGAGGTGGCGTTCGAGGCGCCGCTCTTCCCGCTCAGCCGCGCGGGTCTGCCATAGCTCCTCGTCGGCGCTCTCCTCACCCGGATTGTTCCAGTAATACTCGCGGACCACGCGGTCGTCCCTGGCATCGACTAGGCCCTGAAACGCGCGGTGCCTGAGGTGGCGGTGGTCGGCGGCAGTGACGATCTGCGGCGTCGGCGCCCTGGCCTCCGCTTCCCAGAGGGTGTGGCAGTCGTTGAAGTTCATCAGCGACCGCTGGCGGCTGAGGCGCCAGGCCGCCGCGTCCCAAGCGCGGGCGGCCTCCGCCGCCGTCGCAAAGGAGCCGAGGGGGATGTGTTCGTCCCCGCAGCGGATATTCGCGGTGAACATTCCGTTCTGCCGTGCTCGGATGCCGCGGAAACCGGTGGTGTTGTTCCTCCTCGGAGGCATGGTGGTGGCACGATGGTGTGTGGAGAGGAGAAGACGCTCGAGGCGCGGCAGTTTATACCGCGCATTCGTGGTCACGCGTCACAACTCCCGCGCCACGCGGCAGGACTCCCGTGCCATGAGGTACAATACAAACTAACACCCACCTCTCTCTCACTCCCCCAAGCAAAAAAAGGGAAGGGGGCTGTGAGGCCGCATTTGTAGGGGAAGGAACATTGGTCCCGGTTTGGGGAATGATCCGGGACCAATGCCCATGCTCGTGCCACGTGGCATGTGGCTAGGGATTGGTCCCGGGTCGTGCCACGAACCGGGACCATTGTCTCCCCACGAACCGGGACAGATGCCCCCAGGTGGTTTCTGCTGCCTCGGGCACACGAACCGGGACCAATGCATGGCACTTGTCCCGGATTTTCGTGCAACCGGGACAGATGCCCCCTGGCCCCCTGGACGAAAGGGGTTGTTTCCACTAGTGGGGTTGCCCAGCCCCAAATTTGGTTACTACAAAATTCTCTTTACACTCTTTGCCCCTGATTTATCAGTTAAGAAACGTTCATAAGGATGTAAACAAAAGAGAAGAGGGATGATCTACTGACCCTAGTAGAAAGGACATCATTCAATAGGATCCGCTCTTGTAAAGTATAGTTAACTTGTGACTTAATTTATTGTTTGTTTACCATTCGTTGACATAGACATACACCTCTCTCAAAATTGTTTCAATACCTCTATTTTAATCAAATAAAAAGCTCTAACACATGAGTAATCCCTGTTTCCCTCCACGAAGGGCCTTTCTTTTACTTTTATGTTCAGTCTTCATCTTCAAACTTAATGCACTAATTAAGAGAGTATAGTTGTCATTCTGAGTATAATGTGCATCACTCGCAAAATTTATTATTGATTGATTCATGATTATGTTATTGTTATTTCTCAAATTATTTTTATCTAGTCGCCACTTGAACTTTAAAGGTGTCCTGGCAGCTATCACTTAAAGGACAAGCGGAATACCCTATGTTTTCTTTATTCTCGAAACAAATGTATAACTTTCAGTGCATTATTATTAATGATATTTTGTTTGAGTTACTTTTCATGTTGCAACGTAGTTGCTAAGTTACATTGTTAGAATTATATCTATCATGCCTATGTTTAGAGTACTTTGATCTCAGCTTACAATGCTTTGACAATAATGATGATCAAGATTGTGTTGGTAGCATGTCACCTCCGACATTATTTTCTTTTTATCATTTTACCTACTCAAGGACGAGTAGAACTAAGCTTGGGGAGGCTTGATACGTCTCCAATGTATCTTATCGTTTTACCTACTCGAGGACGAGTAGGAATAAGCTTGGGGATGCTTGATATGTCTCCAATGTATCTATAATTTCTGATTTTCCATGTTGATATTGTGCCAATTGCTACATGTTTTCGATAAACTTCATAAAATTTTATGCATTTTCTGGGACTAACCTATTGACAAGATGCCACAGCACCAGTTCCTGTTTTCTGCTATTTTTTGGTATTAGAAAAGTTGTTATGGAAATATTCTCGGAATTGGACGAAACAAAGACCAAAGTACCTATTTTGCTGTCACGTACACAAAGTCCGGAGGAGACCCGGAGGGGGGCACCCATGCGGCCATACCATAAGGTGGAGCGCCCCCTAGCCGCGCCAACACATGGTGTGGGCCCCTCGGGTTCCCACTGACATCGCCCTTTCGCCTATTTAAAGTCTTCCTCGGGGAAACTCTAAACACCCGAGCCTCCATCCACGGAAAGTTCCATAGACGCCATCATCGTCAACCCTAGTTCTGGAGGGTTTTGAAGCTCTCCCCGGCACTCTTCCGGGAGGGGAAATCATCACCGGAGGGCTCTACATCACCATGTCTGCCTCTGGAGTGATGCGTAAGTAGTTCATCCTTGGACTACGGTTCAATAGAAGTATCTAGATGGTTGTCTCCTCCTTTTGTGCCATCATGTTTAGATCTTATGAGCTGCCTACCATGATCAAGATCATCGTATTGTAATGCTACATGTTGTGTTTGCTGGGATCCAATGAATATTGAATACTATGTCAGGTTGCTTATAGATCTATGATGTTTATGTTATTTGTGATCTTGCATGCTCTCCATTACTAGTAGATTCTCTGGTCAAGTTTATTTGTAACTCCAAGAGGGAGTATTTATGCTAGATAGTGGATCCATGCGTCCACTAATCTGGGAGAGTGACAACAACTTTTAAGATTGTGCATATGCTGTTGCCACTAGGGATAAAACATCAATGCTTTGTCTAAGGATAATTCTACTATACTATTTACATTACGCACTTTACTTAATGCAATAATCTATTGCTTGCAACTTAATACTCAAAGTTTGCTCGGATGACGTCCTAAGGGTGGATCATTAGTCATAGATACAGTTGGATTACGGTCTATGTATCATGTTGTAATGCCCAAATAAATCTCATAGTAGTCATCATGTCATGTATGTGCACTACGGTGCAGCCTCTATTTTTCAATTGTCTAGCTGTATTTTGTTCACCCAACATGTTATTTATCTATTTTGGAGAGTCACCACTAGGGAACTGTGGACCCCGGTCCATTCTTTCACACTGATAATACAAACTACTGCAAGCACTGTTCTGTTTTACTGCCAACATTGTTCTCATTTCATTCACTTCAAACAAACATCATTTTTCACACTATACGTCTAAACCTTTGTGCTCAGCAAAACCGGTGAGATTGACAAACTAACTGTTTCGTTGGGCCAAAGTATCTTGGTTGTGTTATGTTCAGCTTCCATGTTGCTGTTGAGCCTGGTAGTGCGCGCTGCGAATATCAGCCATCAACAATCTTCAGAAGTGATTTTTTTCATCTACTAGTACGATTGAACCTTGGTTTCTTTCTGAGAAAAAATCTTTTTGTTATACTCTTCATGCCCATTAACGGATCAGATTAATTGGTGATCCCGAAGAACTTTGTCTAGTCAAATTTTCTTGTGCTTCCCCTGCTCTACGTTGCGGGCTTGCAGCTGATGTATCATCATGCATGTGCTTGTTGTATTTATACTCTTGGACAACACAATTTTTTTAAGCTTCATGGCAAGGATGGAAAGATGATGCGAGGCTTTGTTCGTCGTGGACATTGCCGTGTCGCATGTAGGACCAAGGTAGGAGGGGGCAGCAATTTTGTTTAGTTATCAACCGTGGAAAATGAATGCGAAGTTGGAAGCTTATTTGCTTGGCATCCGTGTGAGAGTACGACTTGGCGTGACGGTGTGTTGATATGGTTGGGAACTTGGAGGGAGAAAACCAGGGACGGGCAGAGCTGGGGAAATCTATTGCTTCCTTTCGACAAACTGTGAGTTGGCGCGTGGAGTGCGGTGTTTGGCTGGAAACTCTCGTAGCCGCGTGGATTCGTGTAGCCCCCGGGTGAAGGACATTGACGCATAGACGCATCTCATGTAATGTTAAGGGTGCAAAAATGGGACCCACTCATCCTACTTCTAATTCATTTGGGGATTAGTAGTTCATACTTTTGATAAGATTTGTGAAATAAAACTCCCAAAAGCACTATAAGTGAGATCCCACCGTTTCATCCTTATGTAATGTCGTCGCTATCGTGCAAGGTCCCTCTTTTTTCCCACAAATTTGTTCGAGTGTATTTCCAATTGTTGACTACCGCGTGCATCACACTTTTATATTTTTTTGCTGTTTTGAGATGGTGACCAGCAAAATTCCTCGAAAAAATATCATTATTTATGTTTTGTGCGACAAATCAAAATATAAATCCAACCATTTTTCTTATTTATGGTGGTAATATATAATATTTCACCCGTCCTTTACCGCATTCTCCACACATGCATATTAAAACCTTTTTTAATTATAGAAGTAACCCATTCTCGAATAATTACCCGGACAACTTGGAGTTGTTTCGCGTCTGCAAAGTTTCTTTTCTCTCAAAAGAATATGAATGCTGGGAATGTAACCACCTGGAACCCTACTTACTCTTGCTTTTACACGAAATAAACAGTTATATTACTCACGAAAATTTCCATATTACAAATCCGTAGTATAATTTTTTTTTAATATGCTGAGATGCTAAACAGTTCTCTCGAACCGAGGCAGTGTTGAAATAAAATGGGATGTAGGTTCGAATATGGACTATTTTTTTTAGTTAGGATCCAAATGAATTTGGGATCCCTATTATGGTTTCGACCAATCCAAAATGGACTTGGCATCACTGTTATGGTTTTAATCTAACTTTTTACTATACTTCTATGTTGGAAAAAAAGTTAATTAATATTATGAAAATAGTTATAATGAAAATTCAATGAAACCATTTTCACTAATAATTTTAAATTTTTTGTATTCACCAAGGTTCAAAGAGTTTGATTGCACCTTCTATAAGTCATGTATTTACAAATGGAGCTAGCCCAGTATCAAGCCTTTTATGTACACTTATCATGATGCATATAATCAAATTTCTATTTTTCTACAATAAACAAAGATCAATTACCAACTCCCACACAAGCGTACAAAATATTAGATTCTTGCGAATGAATCTTAGCTAGACACAAGCAACGTCAATCGTAAATCCACCCGCGGATGTCTCATCACATCGTCATCATTCTTACCTGCCATGTTGTGTCGTTGCTATAGTGTCAATGTTACTCTTTTAATGCTACATTCTTGAAAATCTTGGAAATTACTTGTTAAATTCATACACTAAAAAATCTCTATCGGATTGTTGATATGTCTATAAATGCATTAACATATGATTAGGGGCGTAACTAACTTGATGGACTAATGTGATACTTTGGTTTTTATTATAATTCTGGGAGAAATCCATTGTCACAGAGGACTTCCATAAACATCATATCCTACATCTTAAAACAAAATGATTTCCTATGAAAAAACATAATATCTATTTAATAGAAGATAAATTATTTGCGATAAAATAAACTACAAAAGATGACATGTTTGTAGCTTAATATGTACATGAATGATTATATTTTTATATACTAGATGTAATGGTGTATAATAAAACATGACATACTTTTAGTGACTAAGATCAAGAATGGCTAGGTAAAAAGTTCAGTGTAAATGTACGAGAAGAGTCAAATTTGACTTGATATCGGTCCATAAACTAGTTAGACCAGTGATGAACTTAACTTCTACTCTTGTTAATTGCATTCTTCAAGGGTCCTTTAAGGCCCATGAACTTGTTTGTGTTCAAATCTGATACTCGGCTGCAGTTACCTTCATCAATTAATGAGCATGTTCTTGTTGGTGTATGCCGAGGCTATCGTCACCTCAACGTCCTCGAAAGCTATGCTTTTGCCAAGGATGGTCTCCATGTAGAGTGACAACTCAGAGGTGGAGATCCTAAAATTGTAGTAATTGAGATCTATTAGTGCAAGAGTACACTGATCTAGCAACATCAAGGCTCTTCAGAGGCCCTTTGCGTACACAGTTTCTCCTAAGTAGAACTGACAAATGACGCGTTCTTGTGTTTGGATCCTTAAGTGCTTGTTTAACCAAAACTTTGAGTTAGTACTTGGCTGGTCTTGTGGGTGAGGATTAAGTGCATTTAGTTGAACACAAATTTGGGTATTAGCCAATACTATTGAATACAATTAGATTAAGTAAAAAATTATCTTTTGAAGCAAATAAGGATAACAAGAAATTTTGGTTGACTATGAAGCAGAAAATACGACAAACGGTTTTAAATTGTATATAGAGTTGACAAGTTAAAATTAATTGCATAGTAAAGTTCAATATAATTTAAAGACCTTGAAATCCATGGGTGATTTATGTGTGTAGGTGTTCTCCAACTCGGTTTTGAGCATGAAAACCAGAAGATCCGGTCTACGATATGACTCATCGCCGTATGTACAATGATGTATTCTTGAAGGGTTAGACTAAAAGTTGCATACTTTTAGTTTGTTTCGATTATTTACCATAGGGTTAGTGATATCCTATCGGAGTTTCTGTCGCGCGGCATTCGGTGTAGGGTTATCGATCTTTGTTCTTTTTAGGCTGATTTGTTCGTTTTTTTATAAACACAGTACAAACGCAAACGCTAAAATACATGCGTATACACTCACTCATATGGACGCATACACGTACATACTACCCCTATGAGTACCTCCGAGAGACTGGGCTGGCGGTGCGCCGGCGGGTCTTGAAATGTACGAAGTCACCACAGTCTCCTCCCACCGAAAGAATATTTCGCCTATATGACATACGGGTGTCAAATCTGGTGTTTGAACCCTCATGGGCTGGGGTACAACCACCGTTCCAAATCTGGTGTTGGTTCATGATTTGTTCAGTTTTGATGCTGACTTTGCTTTGTTTATATAATATATAGTCAAGATTATCCTCCTTTTTTGGAAAATAAAAACTAAAACGGACCAAACATGGTGGAACAGCCAAACATGATTCATCTTGGCCGGCCGGGGGACAAGCTTATTATATCAGCAGGAACCAACTAGGTTCCTACACTGCACATACCTTGTTCTTTGGAAGCGGCCGTCCTTGTACCTAATCAATATTTAGTCAAAAATGACCCACGTACTATTATAATACTCCGACGTAAATTTGGACTTTTTCCTTTCGACGACAGCTGAAATCGAATTGACACCGTCAACCGAGTAGACCCATTCCTGAGCCTAATCAATTCTCTCAATAATTGTATGCCTTTGAACCGATCAACACAACTGGCTGTCTGGCTAGCTGCAAGAGCTTGTATATATTAAATGTACCTGAGACCAACCACGCACCCACGCACTTAGACCAAGCAACACAAGCTAAGCATCGCAGTTTGCAGCAACACAAGGCAACACACAAACACACCAGACTACACGGATACTAAACAGGTACGAATCTCAGCCTTCTCTGGTGATCGCCGGAGCAAACCGAATATGGTGCAGGCCACGACATCCAGCGACTTCAGCAGCGTGTTCGCGTCCTTCGACAAGGACGCCGACGGCAAGATTTCGGCGGCGGAGCTGCGACTGTGCATGAAGGCGGCCTTAGGCGAGGACGTGTCGGCGGAGGACGCGGAGGGGCTTGTCACAGCAGCCGACACCAACGGCGACCGGCTGCTGGACGAGCAGGAGTTCCTGAGGCTGCTGAATACCGAGACCGAGGAGGAGCAGTGCAGGGGCCTGAGGGAGGCGTTCAGCATGTACGAGGTGAACGGCGAAGGTGGCATCACGCCGGCGAGCCTGATGCTCATGCTAGGCAAGCTGGGTGCGCACCAGGGCATAGACGAGTGCCAGGCCATGATCCGTAGGTTTGATCTTAATGGAGACGGAGTGGTTTGCTTCGACGAGTTCAAGGCCATGATGGAGGCATAGCAGATAAATTGATTTGAATGTGATACATCGTCTGGTAGTGGAGTTCTTCCCTTTTTCTTCTTTTGTAAGAAATGAGGTCCAATTCTCAAAATTTTGGAACCAAAATTAAGTTGGGTCAGGTCGGTTTTGGGTTTCCAGCTGGCTGGGGCTTGGGGTTCAGTTCATTGGAATCTCCTGCTTGATTACCTCACAATAGTTTGCTTTATCGATTTTGAGTTTTGGGAGAACATTAAGGAGAATGACATAAATGTAGAGATGAAGATTTCGATAGTCACATATTTACTTAGTTTAGTGAGAAATCTTTGGTGGCCGGGTTTGTTTCTTCAGTCAGATGTATTGTATAGTTAGTTTATCCATATCTGTTCTCCAGGTTTTCAAAAGGTTTAAATTTATACTTTTGAGTTTCCAAAAAATGATATATTTTTTCATGCGGAAGTTTCGGTGAAAAGACGCCCTATTTTGGGTTATAGAAAAAAAATTGTGTGTACAAAAAACTCTCTTTCCATGTGAAAATTTGTCCTTTTTCCCTATATTTCTTATGAAAATGACAGCGTCCTTCATGGATGTATATATATCATTTTACATTTTTCAATCATTTTTTAGAGACCTAGAAATACAGTTTTGAAAAAAAATGAGATTGCTGGTGCCCATGTGCAAACAATGCTTTCCATATAAAATCACATTGTTTATCTAGAAAAGACAATAGTTTATTTGGAAGAAAATGAACAATATAATTTAAAAATAAATGTTCCCCACTGGTTTCTCCTCTTACCCAAAATGGGTTGTACACTTTAGTGAAACTCGAGGTAAATTGGCAGAGGTAAGATCTCGGGAAGAAGGTACTGAACCGGGAAAACCGAGGTATGTCCCCAAATTGAAGTGGTATTGAGTGGCAATATCATTTTGATACCAAGAACGTGTGTCACATGCTACCAACTACTAAGAGTGGGAATTGCAAGAGGCTGAAGCTCTGTCATAAGATCCTATATATGAAGCTAGAAATAAAAAAACAAGTGTCGACAATTTGCAGTTGCATCAAACAATAGGAGGTTTCTAGGAATTTGGCAGTTTTACATAACAATTTGAATTCGGATCTCCTTTCTAACCTGCCATGTTTAGTCATGCATAGAGCAGATAATCTTTGTGAAGATCTTGACTTAGAGGATGACGGGGAATTGGGAATAATATTGATATTCCTGTCCCTGTTGTGGAAAAAACCCGTCCCTCAAAGACAGTGGTGTCTACTGGTAGAGTTCCTAGGCGCAGTGTTAGATTGAAAACAAATACTAAAAAGTAATTTCCGATGAGGGGTTTCATATGGAATTCTAATGGGCTAGGTGATACTGCAAAACATTTAGCTATTAGTGAAACAGGTCGCGAGAAAAAAAAATGATTTTCTAGCCTTATTGGAGACTGGGAGATCAAATATCTCTAATCATTTTTTTAAGCATTTAGTGGGGGGTTTGGATTTCTTGTGATATTTTTTACCACCTCACGGTAGGTCTGGAGGGATTCTAGTGGGATTTAACCCAGCCACGATTTCGGTTCAGACTGTTTCTGCGGTGGACTTTTGTGTTAAATTTCACTTTACCTCTAAGGAGGATGGCTTCCTTTGGGCCTTTGTGGTTGTGTATGGGGAAGCACATGACAGCAAAAAGGCTGAGTTTTTAGCGGAATTTGTTACACGCAATAGCAAAACAACGATGAAGTTAAACAAGATCGAACCAACGGAGACACGAGATTTTAACGTGGAAAACCCTTCCAACAAGGAAGAGAAAAAACCACGGGCGCCAGCCAGCAATACTTCACTATTTCGGGGTGAGTTTACAATCGCGCCGGGATTTACAATATGTGGCTTATCCCGTGTGGCGGCTTACAAAAGGTATATAAAGGCGGTCCTGACCTAACTAGGTCGTTGCGCCTCCGGCTCCACTACGTCTGAAGTTCGGCCTTTATCAGTATATACGAATATAAATTTGGATCACCATAAAATGACAGAATTGGTACTAATTTGTGAAGGGGAATCGCTATCTATGTTGATAGGTGAAGATTTCAATATTATTAGGAGGAGGAAGGAGAAGAATAATGACAACTTTAACGGTAGATGGTCGGTTATGTTCAATGCAATCATCGAGAGTCCCCCGCAGCAATAGTCGACGGCAATATACGTGGGTGAGTAGACACCCGGTTCCACCTTTCGAAAAGCTACATAGGTTCCTAGCCACGGTCGAGTGGGAGCAAAAATATCCTTTGGTCTCAGTTAGAGCTCTTACTAGAACTGAATCCGATCATGTACCTCTCTTTATTGATTTTGGTGCACCAGCCCATGTGGGGAACACGTCGGGGTTCTCCTTTGAGATGGGTTGGCTCTCGCGTGATGGTTTTTTTTATATGATTCAAACTAAGTGGAACAGGGTGACCATTGGGTCTACTCCTATTGAGATTTGGCAGAACAAGATTAGGCATTTAAGGAGTTTTTTGAGAGGTTGGGCTAAACATGTTACTGGGGAGTATAAGGTACAACGAGATCGCTTGTTGTTACTTATTAATGAGCTTGATTTATAAGAGGAAAATACCCCATTGAGTGAGGAGGAGAGAGCTGCCAAGAGACATGCTGATGCTTTTTTGAATAAGCTTAGGATAGAACAGGAGTCCAAATGGGCTCAACGAGCTAAAGTGAGGCATGTTCAGCAAGGAGGAAATAATACTAGGTATTTTCACCTCATTGCTAATGGAAAACATAGGAAGAAAAAATATTTCTATTAGAACAAGATGAAGGAACCATTGTTGGTCAAGAAAACTCGAATTTTTTTTATTTCTAATTATTATAAGAAGTTGTTTGGGGCATCGGATTCCACCTCTTTTTCTTTATTGGAATATTTCACTGAGGATTTATCTCAGGTTTCTCCAGAAGAGAATCAGCTTCTCATATCTCCTTTTTCGGAGGAGGAGGTATTCTCAACCATTTCCC
Source organism: Alopecurus myosuroides (assembly GCA_028641055.1). Taxonomy (NCBI): domain Eukaryota; kingdom Viridiplantae; phylum Streptophyta; class Magnoliopsida; order Poales; family Poaceae; genus Alopecurus; species Alopecurus myosuroides. The sequence goes on from CM054058.1 coordinate 45,641,904, forward strand.
AGATGGAATATTAAAGCCCCGGGCCCTGATGGATTCTCAGCTGAATTTTATCAAAAAAATTTGGCTAGTTATCAAGGTTGACTTGATGAATTTGTTTGCACAGTTGCATGCTGGTAATTTGCCTCTGTTCAAACTAAACTTTGGGGGTGATTACTCTCCTTCCGAAAAAAGATGATGCCTGTAGGATTGAGCAATACAGACCTATTTGTCTTTTAAATGTTAGCTTTAATTTTTTTACTAAGGTGGGTACAAACATAGTGGCTGATATTGCGCAGAAGGTAATTAAACCTTCCGAGTAATCTTTTCTTCTTGGTAGAAATATTCTTGAGGGGGTGGTGTTGTTGCATGAAACTATCCATGAGCTTCATAGAAAGAAAATGGATGGAGTGCTTTTCAAAATAGACTTTGAAAAAGCCTGTGATAAGGTCAATTGGGGTTTTCTCCAACAAACTCTTCGTATGAAAGGGTTTATTCCACATTGGTGTGATTGGGTAGTTCGTTTTGTTCAAGGGGACGGTGTTGGGATTAGAGTGAATGATGACATTGTTCATTTCTTCCAAACCTTAAAGGGGTTGAGGCAGGACGATCCACTATCGCCTATCTTGTTTAACCTTGTGGTTGATATTCTTGCGGTGCTTATTGCTTAGGCTAAGGAAGATAATCAGATCGGTGGTTTGATACCACATTTGGTTGAAGGAGGAATACCAATTCTCCAATACGCAGATGATACCATTCTCTTTCTTGAGCATGATCATAACAAAGCGGTAAATATGAAATTGATCATGTCTATGTTTGAACACTTGTCGGGATTGAAGATTAATTTCCATAAAATTGAAATTTTCTACTTTGGTAGAGCTAGGGATCAAATGGAGGTGTACTGTACCATTTTTGGATGGGACGTTGGTGAGCTTCCATTTCGATATCTTGGGATTCCAATTCACTTTATGAGGTTTCTTAATAAGTAGTGGAAGTATGTGGAAGATCGTTTGAACAAAGCTAAGTTCATGGGTAGGTAAATTGTTAGCATACGGTGACAGATTGGTTTTGGTTAATTCAGTCTTAACTAGTTTACCCATGTTCTTGTTTTCTTTCTTTCAAGTACCCGTTGGGGTGTGGAAAAGAATAGACTTTTATAGATCCCGCTTCTTCTGGCAGAGTGATAATTTGAAAAAGAAATACCGACTGACTAAGTGGAACATTGTGTGTCGTCCCAAGGATCAGGGGTGGTTTGGGTATTGAGGTTTTGGATGTCAAAAATCAATGCCTTCTTAGCAAATGGCTTTTTAAGTTGTTGACTGAGGATGAGATTTGGCATGAGTTGCTTATGAACAAGTATATAGGTGGAAAAACTCTAGCTCAATGGAAGCTAAACTACTGATTCTCCTTTCTGGAAAGGCATTATGAAAGTTAAAAAAAGATTTTTTT